>PVHY01010298.1:0-53485 GCA_004024945.1 Uropsilus gracilis | reverse complement strand
ATAGTTAACAAATGTTAGTGAAGTGGGAAAGCCCCGGGGTAAAAAAAAAAAAAGAAAAACACACACACATTTACCAGATATTGGAAGAGAACAACGGGCCAAACAACCAACAACTGAACATCAACTTAACCAACCAACAATTTGCAGAAAAATGGGAGATGGAGTGACTGGAGGAGGGATATAGAGGGGGGATATGGAGGGAGGAGGAGGGATCAATTAATGCACAAGTGTGACAAATCAATAAAATGAATTAAAAAAAAAAGAAACGAAAACCTATGTTCATACAAAGACTTGTACCCAAATGTTTATAGTAACATTATTCATAATGGCCAAAAAGGTATAAATACCCTAAATATCCATCAACTGGTAAATGGATAAATCAAAATATAGTATATATACACAATGAAATGTCATTTGGCAATAAACAAAATGAAGTAAATACATATACTACAACACTGTTAAACCTTAAAAACATGGTTTTCTTTTTAAGAGGACTTTTTCTAAAAGAAAGATGCCAGCTACAGAGTTCTCATATTGTGAGATATTAAGATGATCTATATGAAATGTCCAGAAATAGGCAAATTTACAGACAGGAAAGTAGATTAGTGGTTACCTTGGGCTGGGGTTACTGGTGACAAATGTGAATTGACTGTGAATAGAAGATTTTTTTACAAGGTGATAAAAATATTCTAAAATTGCCTGAGAGCATGGTCACACAACTCTGAGCATATACTGAAATTCACTTGTGGTACATTTTAATGGGTCGTTTGTATAGCATGTGAATTGTAGCTAAATAAAGCAGTAGTTTAAAAATTGGTGGGGAAACAGATTTTAAAATGTCATATTCACTAATGGAAATAAAGATGTGCTTTTCGATTTGAACAGCAACATTTGCAGTACTGGCCTAAAAGTCCCCAAAATCTATGGGTCCTGCACTGGAAGACCACTGCCCCTTGAGATGAATCTCCAGCCTGTCACTGTTGCCCTTGGCCTTAAGGGTCGGTGGTGGGAATGGCTTTCCAGGAATGACCTGCTGTCAGCAACATCTGGGACTGAAAGAACCACAGGCAGAAGCAAAAAAAAAAGTCCTGTCTATTCTTGATGAAATCAGGCCTGAATGCTTTCTTCAGAGATACACAGGAGATAACCAACAGACTAATGAAGTGGTAAGTACCCCAAGGAAGAATCAAAATCTCATTTTTTTTTCTCCCTCCTGATACCATGACAATCTATTACTCATCTCTGAGAGCTTACTGACCCCTCTCTTCCCCTCTGATCCTCTCAGGGACACTTCCCCTCCTCAAAGCACCCACCTCTGATGGAGGTCACCACACTACTTAAGGCTCTTAAACCGCAGTAGTTGCTATATCTCTACCTTAATTGATGTGCGGCTGTCCCAGCCCTGTAATAAAAATTCAGCTCTCTCCCTGCAAACCTGTTTTCTATCTTACTGTTTCTAAGTATGAATAATGCGATAACCACAATAATATCTTGGACTTTTCCAGCACCCTCTTCCCAAATTACTCAAAACATCTTTTTGGATGCATTTCCCTGTGCCTCTATCGCTCCCTGAATAATTCCCTTATACTTTTAAAATGTTTACCTTGTTTATTAGATTGCGAGAGCTTCCACAACAAAGCTTCCACAACAGACTGGGTGATTCATACAATGGAATTTTATTATAGTTCTGGAGACTAGAAGTGTGAGATCATGGTGTCAACAAGGTCAATAACTCCTGAGGCCTCCTTGCTCTGCCGATGGCTGTCTGCTTCCCATGTCTTCACTGGGTTTTCCCTCTGTGTATCTGAACCTTAACCGTGGATACTAGTAGTAGTAGTAGTAGTAGAGGAAGTCCCAACCATTGTTTAACCTTAATTACCTCTTTAAAGGACCTGTCTCCAAATATAGCTACATTTTTGAGGTACACAGGGTTAAGACTTCAACTGCAGAATCTGAAGTGGGTGGTTTACAGTTTCAATCTATAATTCTTTATTTTTTTCTTTTATAATACTTCTATATTGCCTATATAAGAAATAGATGCTTCATGTAGAAAACTTAACAATGCTGGTAAAAAAAATAAAATGTGAAAATTATCCATCATCCTACCAACCAGGGATAACTGTTAATGGACATTTTATCTGCTGCGACCCCCAAACTTTTCCCAATGCATTCACACAGAAACATTCTTTTCAGGAAATGAGATCATAGTATAATACCACTCCACTTCCCCCTTATTTATCAGTATTTCGACTCAGCTTCTTTCCTTGATCTGACTCGTTTTCATGATAGCTCACTCTTGGTTCTTTCATCATTTGTCTTTCAATTAGTCAATCACTGAAAAATATTCATACCTATTATGTGTCCATCATGACCCTGACTACTGCAGTTACACTCGAGGCTTATAGTCAGTCCCGCGGGGCTGCAATTTCTCAGTAAGTTCTCCCCCCGACTCAACTTCCTTATCTTCCTACCCCTCCCAGTCTCTACTGACTCCCCCAGTTCCATACCACAGATTTACATTGAGATGCTGCCAAGAGTGAGTACTCACTGGAGGAAAAAGGGAGATAAGAGTTTGAACGGGGTTCTCATAATTCCCTGTGAGAGAGGGAGGTCGAGGCAGGTAGAGAACATTAGGAAGACAATACAGTTTTTTCAACATGTACCTAACCTTCCTGTCCCATAGAACCCAGTCTGGAGCCCACTCTCTTTCTCAGAAGACTGAAATCACCTCTCCAGGGATTTGCTGCCCAAGAGGTCCGAGGCACCCCACAAGAAGTGCCCTTACCAAGAGAAACTGATGGGGCAGCACAGACCAAAGTCCCAGGACTGGGTGGGAGGAGGAAGCCCTCCCGGCTTAGCCAAGGGCTAAGGGCGTTGCTTAGCCAAGCCCCACCCATCCTCTCCGTTTCTGCTTGGAGACCAGGTTAACTATGATCTTTCATTCTTACCCCACTTCTTACATGTCCAGACATGATATCCCGCTTTCTGTCTGGCTTCTTCCCACAAAGTTTGCAGATCTAATCGGTCAGGGATTTAAAAACAGCCTGGAGAGTACATCCTTCCACTACGCCACCTCCGTGCCAGGCTTCCTCGCTGCGCTTTTCACTCTTTTGCTTAGTCTGTGCATTTTCCCTTTAGAGAAAAAGTCTCCTGGTGCAATTTTCCTTTTATTTTTGTTTTCTTTGACTCTTTGGCTTCATCACTTTGGAGGTGGTTAGTCCTTTAAGGAAGTGCCAGCTGTTTTCCTGGTGTGTGTGTGTGTGTGTGTGTGTGTGTGTGTGTGTGTGTGTTTTACTCTTTAACCTTTTCTGAATTTAGTGCAACCAGCTTTAGCTGCAGGTTCTTTACATGACCACTGGAGCTGGGGCTAACTTGCTATCTTAGGGAAACATTGGAAACTAGGCAACATACCTTTATTAGATATGAAAGCATATTTGGGTCAGTTAGGAGATTTGGGTCAAAGGAATTGTTTTAATTATCAGATGTTTTAAAATCATCAAAAGCAATTAAGCAAGCCTCTGGCTGTAGGGGAACCTACATTGCGGTGGTGTCGGGGACATAAGACATTTAGCTCCCTGAATGCTTTATTCCGCAATTTAACCAGAAACTTAACAGCAGATTTAAGGATCACAGAAAATTGAGCCGGGTAAAATCTGAACAACAAGATATCATTGTTATCCATCAGAACGGCAAAAAGTTAAAAAGTCTGATATTAAATGTGGAAAGGGTGTGGATTGACAGGTTTTCTCCTTTACTGCTAGTGGGAGTACAAATAGAACTATCTATTTTGGAGGACAATTAGCAGAATCTATTCAAGTTTCAACTGTGCACCATCATGACTCAGCACTTCCAGTCTTACACATCAGCTGCAATAAACCTCTGACTGTTCTACAAAACAGCCTGTGAAGGATGCTCTTTCTTCCTCTGCGTTAGTGAAAATGGAATTAACCCAGCCAGGCATCAAGAGAATAGATACCAAATAAACTGTTTCAGTGATACTACAGATTCCAAAGAACAATTCAAAAGTACAAAGGATAACAATGAGAAATAATGAAAAAAAAGCAGTGGAGGATAAATATGTACAAAGACTGCTAACATACTATGTTGTTATTATATCTTTTGCATAGGTACAAATGTGTATGCATGTGTGTATGTTTGTATATGCACTTGTGGGTGGGTGTGGATACACCAAAAATTGATAACCATGTTTGTCTTTGGGCAAAAGGCAGAGGAACAAGATCAGAGGGTTGTTAATGTGATCATATCTGTAACATTTCACCTTTGTAAATATATTACTTATGAAATACTGATTTTTTAAAATGGAGCTTTGTCATATTCTGCCTTTTTTACTACCTTCAGACTATTTGGCTTGCCTTTTAGTTATTATATTACATTTAATTATCAAATATACAATCAAAGTAGTCATTACTAAATATAGTAACACTCAAGAATGACAGACAAGAATTACTACATTGCGATTACCCTGGTCTACAAAGAATGTTCAGCCATCTTAAAAGCCAGGACTGAGGTGTGTGACTGCAGAGCAGGGGACAGTGATCACTGGGGCTCCAAATAGCAAGTGTGGGTGGGACAAATTATAGCTGTTTGTGAAAACCTGGCGGTTACCTATGTGTCTGAAATCAGCACAGTTAGTTGAGCTGTGCTGGGGATCTTGAGCTGTGTTGACAAGAAAGACTGGGTATTGTTGACATGAGGCTAACAGAAGAAACGACATG
Organism: Uropsilus gracilis; assembly: GCA_004024945.1. Classification (NCBI taxonomy): domain Eukaryota; kingdom Metazoa; phylum Chordata; class Mammalia; order Eulipotyphla; family Talpidae; genus Uropsilus; species Uropsilus gracilis. Next base: position 48,749 of record PVHY01010298.1, on the reverse strand, counting down.
AAACTCGTGTTTGTGGGCTAGAGTCCTGCATTCAAAGAGACACACTCCTGAGACACCCGTAACTCAAGCACGGGACTGGGATTGGATTGCCAGTGCTGCTTCCTTAGCACAGCAACTTTGTGGACAGGTGTTATCACCAGCCACTTCTGTGTAGGGTTAGTGAGTTAGTCAGGCTTTCCCCCCATTGGCCTGCATAACCAGCATCTGTGGTATTGCATCTTCCCCATGATTGTGTGGTCCAGTGTGTGTACACATGTGTAAGTGGGTACTCCTGGGCCTGTGAACAGCAAGAACAAGAGAGAAGACACCACGAGAGAGAGAGACAGAGACAGACAGAGAGCGTGTGTAAGCCCAGAGAACGAGTATGAAGATTCCTGGGGGGTGGAGGGGGAAGACTGGAGGTCTATCTGCCTCCTGGCCCTGCCTTGGGCCTGACCCTTCCTGGTGTGTCTGTGTAACTGCTGGAACCAATAAAGAACCTACACAGATTGGTTAGCCTGATGCCTGGTGCTTCCCCAACAATGGGCAACGAGAATGGTTACACCACACTCCTGCCACTTTGTTTTTCAAAACCAAGGTTCAGGAAAGTGTGGTAACCTACCTGACGTCCCACAGCTGGTGCCAGAGTAGGCTTCCACCTCACATCTGCCAGACGCTACAGCCTTTGCTTTCACATGCAATTGTGTTTACTTTCACCACTGAAAACAAAATCTAAAATGAATCATATTCTCCCTTTACAGGATTAGGCAATAACCAGAATTTATCTGGTATCATCAAAATAAATGAAAATCCCTTTGTTTGCTTGTTTTAAAGATAATCCCTGGCTCAATGTCTACTCCTTGAGGCTGCAGCAGGTCCTTAGAATACTTTAGAATCCATGTAACTTGCCCACGGAATCAAGTAGGCCACACCGAACCAGTCCATGAGAAGGTGAGTGTATTTGACTATGTTATCTGGGTGCTTCCTACCCCCTCAGATCCCTGAAATTTCCCTCCTGCCAGGCACTCAGCCCTGTGGCTCACCCAGGCAAGTCGCTATTGTCCCCTAATACTCAGCAACCTCACCAGGCTCCCTTTGTGCACTCATCACTTCCCCATTTAGCGGTCCACCTGGGCAATCTCTATTCCATGTGGGATCACATGGAATAGAAAATTATTCCAGGGAAGAAAATTATAGAAAATTATAGAAAATTATTCCAGGGAAGCTTACAAAGCCAGAGTGGTACAGATATTTAGAGATCCCTTCAAAGAGACAGAGAGAAGCTGCCAAACTTCGATGAGGTGAGATGACTGCCTGAAGATGCCATTCTCCACTGGGCAGCCAGGACAGTCTTACAACGATGAACCTGACCTCTCCCCACCCCTTCATCAACTTCTCCATGCCTTTATAATTAAGTGTCAAGTCCCCCATGTTTAGTCAAGCTCTTTGTGAGCTGTCCTGTCTCCTGAGCTTAATGGGTATCCACTCTCCCCAGTGATCTCAGTTCAGCCTGAATGGACATCAAAGGTTCTACAGAAGGCTCCTCCCCCGGATCTGACTAATTCTCTCTCCACTTAAATGTGACTTTCTTAGGGGGCCCTTCCCAGACTAGTTTGGGTCCTCCTATCATCCCCCTTCACTACTTATACTTCCACTTAGGTACATGCATCACTACTGGAATTTTTCGTTCCTTACCAGCCTGTCCCAGTAGCTTTGTAGCTGCATGGAGACAAGGCCCATGCCAGTCTCAGTCACTGCCAGGCCTGCACAGGGGGGCATCCAGGAATGTTTGTGGAGAGTCCTGAACTGATGATCAGGTTGTCTGAGCTTGTATCATCTCAACAGAAGCAGCTACCACATAGACCTCTTAAGACTATGAGACCCATATAGACCTGTTAAGTGTTTTCTCCCTTGATAAATCAAACAGCTGAATTCCCAGGAAAGTGAGTGCTAACAGGAAACACTCTTGCTGTTTAACCACTACTGAGGGGTTGTGGGGTGAAGGGGAGAGCTCATAGAAACAGCGAAATCTGCCCCAACAGAGACCTGTCACACGTGCAGCAACGGCCACTCACCCACACACTTTTCAGGTTGCTGAGGTGCCCAGGGACTACAATCAAGGCTGGTAGCTTTCCAGAATTCAGAGCTGAATGCAACTGGAAAGTGGTAGGTCTGTCTTCCCAGATTACACTTGCCCTTTGGGGGTATGTGCTGGAGGAAGGAAGGAGCCTTCTCCTAGCCCTCTAGCAAAGGCATCTTTCCTACCCTCAGGTCAGTAAGGTCACCCAGAACCCAGCTACAGGAAGGGCTGGGGGCAGAACTACAGACCAAGACAATGGTGCTTGGGGCTTGCAAGAGTGTAGGCAAGAGCGTGTGGCAGTGAGGTTCCCAAAGGGTGCTGAGGGCCTTGCCTGGGGCCTCTGACTCTAGGCAGGGGGGCAACAGCAGCCAAGTTGTGCCCAACTGAAAATTCTCCCCAACCCCTCCCTTCTTTCCACTGATGCTTGAAATTCCTTACCCAGGAAACAGGCTCTGACACTATGATTAGCACTAAGGCTTAAAAATTTATTTAGTTCCAGGAGAGGGAGCTGGGTCACTTAAAGGCATTCTTGTTTGCTAGAATGACTTTATGGCTTGCTTCAGGGTTGAACAGTTCAGGTAATTAACCAGTGGAAAGGAAATCAAAGGAAAGAAAGTCGATTATTTAATAGGGTTTAGGTAAAGAAGGGATAGGATACGGTGAGGGTGATGTCAAGGGTTGAAAGAAGAGAGAGGAACTTGGAGGGGGGGGCTTGCCTGGTCCATTGAGAAAGGCCAAGAGTCAGAGGATTTCAAAGAGGACATTTTATGTATCAGAAGTCAACTCCTTCCCCAATTATGCCATTTGTGACAACATGGGTGAACCTGGAGGCTGTTACTCTTAGTAAAGTAAGTCAGATGGAGAAACACAGATACTGTATGGTGTCACTTACATGCCTAATCACATATACAAAGTCAAACTCATAGAAACAGAGTAGAAATGTGGTTGGGAGATAGAGAAGTAGGGAAGTAGGGACAGGCTGGTAAAGGGTAGAACATTTTAGTTACAAAATGAATAAGGTCTGAGGATTTGATAGTACAGCATGAAGCTTACAGTTGACAGAACTGTCTGGGGTAACTGCAGTTTACTAAGAGAGTAGAATTGAAGCATTCTGACTGACTCACCAAATATATACATAAAATGAGGTGCAAGATGAGTCAATTAATTCAAAAAGGGAAGGGGAATCTTTTTACAATGCATGTTTATCAAACCACATTGTATACTTTCAGTATTTTATAATCTTACTTGCCGTGGTGAAACTGGGTGCCCCGACCCCATCCTTGGGTTGTGGCAGACGGCCCCACCCCTTGCTCCTCCCCCTTGGGCTTGGTGCAGTTAGACCCTTGAGTAGTGGCAGTTGGCCCCGCCCCCGCCACACCCCTTGGGGGCGTGGCAGTGGCGTGGCAGTTTAAAAAAGGAGGAGAGGAAGCCGTTGGGGGAATTTTTTGGCAGCAGGATCGGAGAGCGGAGTTGCAGACTAAGCGAATCTGAGAGCGGAGAGTTTTTGGCACCTGTGGAAGAACTCGGGACCAGAGCCTTCGGGGCCCTTCAGCATCAGGCCCTGAAAGGAGAAGCCCCGAGTGAAGTTGGAGGAGCGGCGTCCGGGAGGACGTGCTAAACAACGAGCAACCCGGAGCGACCCTCGAGTGCCGACCTCTGAGGTTTGGTGGCAGAGGGCATCGTGGACTGTGTTTAGGACTCTGTTGAGCCAACGGGTGACTGGAATAAGATAACTGGCCATTTGTGGCCTCAAAAGAATCTTGTCATTCATTGGTTTACTTTCCTTGTTAATAGTTTTGCTCGTTAACTTTCCTTGATAATAAAATCCCTTGTTAATCGGTATTTGGAATGGCAGCTGCTAGGCGCAGGTGCAACTGCTAGGCGCAGGTGAAACGGACCTTGGGGTTTGCAATTTGGAGGCTTTTGCCTCTTGCTTCCACCCGGTATCAGTGGTACCTTAGTAAAGTAAAAAAAAAAAAAGTAAACTCCTTCCTTTGTTGTATTTTTCTTCATGATACTACAGAATCTGAATTGCATTTTTTCTTCATTCCCTATCTCGGAATCTGCCTCCACTTTGAGACTGCAATTCACCAGCTCTTGAAGCCAAGAAGACCTGGATTCAAATCCTAGTTCTGCCCCTGGCAGCAAGCCGAGTGGCCTTTCAGAAGTGAGCAAATAACATTTATCATTGCTTTTAAAAATGCCTTTTTTTTTTTTGATCTCTCAACTGTGATAGTTGTTATGGTCACTCCTATTATAGAGATTAGGACCTCAGAGAGACCAAAGAACTAGCTCAAAAAAACAACCATTGAGTAAACGAGCCAGGACCCAAACCCAGATCTGTGTGATTCCAAAGACCTCTTGTTCTCACCTGCTGTCTGTCACTGGCCCTGTACTTAGCATCACTAAGCCTCAATTTCCTTCATATAGACTCAGAATTATAACATCTGTATCAAAGACTGGGGAGAGTAGGTGACCAGGCTCTGAACCTAACACTCCCCATTCAGGACTAAGAGCACAGCTTCCCACCCCAGACACAAGTTGCAAATGGCTGGTTTCAGATCCTTTGTGGAAAGGAAGAGAACACTGGTGGAGGGGAAGAAAATGAAGACAAAAGATAAGGGCAAGTGACCACTACCAGAGATACCTTGTCTCTACAAGTATGCCCTAGATAAGGGTATAGCAACCTCAACAGGGACTAACTCCTAGAGATTAAGGAACCCAGGAGGCTACTCAAGAAGTCAAAAGGTGATGCTGAAACAGGAGTCAGAATTAGTGAGCAGACTGCTGTTACATCAGGTCTGTTTACAGCGTGTTATCAGAGGGCTGATAAGTGACACGGGGAGGTGTTAGATAAAGCACACTATTCGCAAACCGTTCCTGTGTCTCACCTTCTTTGAAAAGACAGGTCACTTGGGGCTTACCCAGTTACTGAGTCTTGTGCAGAGAGAAAAGGACAGAACCATAGAAACACAGACTGCAGGGGAGCGGGGGCATGCAGGTGAGTCTAAACAGAACCTGCACCTCTTGACGAGCCAGGCCCTGTGCCAGGACTGGGGACGCAGAGGTAAGGGAGGGAACTTGGGCTTATACTTCAGCACTGATATTTGGGATGCAAGGAAGAGAGGTGCCTAAGAGGTCTTGCTGGCGGCAAAGTACTTCCACCGGGAAGCAGAAGCCAAACCATGGTGGCCACATGAGGCTGGTTGAGGAGGCTGAGCAGTTCCTTGGGATAAAGGTAGCCTCAGATAGTGGCAGATCCACTGAAGGGTGGAGGCTGAGGTAGGGAGCCTGGTGAGGAGATCTTGCCTTTAGGGCTCTGCCTCCTTCTGGAGCCCCTCAGCCATCTGAACACATTCGAGGTGATTATCTCCCCATCTGTATTCACCACAGTTGAAGCCAATATCAGAAGGCTGCAACTGAAAACAAACAGCATTTCAAAAAGGTGGGTCTTTCTGCACACCTGACAAGAGCAATTGAGTATTTAGAGGGGGAAAATGTGAAGGAAATCAACAGTAAAATAATTAGTATTATCATCTGTATCAACAATCTAGATGAAAAGGTTTTCAGGAACAATTTCTAAAGGACACCACCAGAGTGAAAGGAATTTACACTCAACAACCAACTCACTATTAGCTCACGGTTACTGTTTAAGTCATTGTATACATTCAATATCTCTTCTGTAGCAGCCAGAGAAGACAGAGGTGTGGTAACATAATTTCAAGAGGTATATACAATGTGGTAAATTAATGTTACCTCAAAAATATTATTTTTAAGTTCTCACCACAAAAAAGAGGAAAGAGGTAACAATATCAGGTGATGGGTGTGTAACCTTATTGTAGTATAAGCTAAAGTATATAAACCTTCACTACTATATGGGATATGGGAAAGATAAACAAAAATCCATGAAGAAAAGTCAAAACAAGCCAACAACCAAATTGAAGTATACAACTTGGTGGGGGGACAGGGTGGGAATGGTCAGGGAGGGGGTGAACCCCAGAGATCATAGAGATGTGAAATTTATATATAAATTATTTTTTTTAAAGTATACAAACCATGGCATGGTACACCTTAAACTTACACCATTTTGCATGAAAATTATTTTTTAGTAAAGCTGGGGAAAAGTAAGTATAATACTTTACTAGTACCATGGAGGTTAAGTCCTTAGATTGAAAAGTATGCACTAGATACACTGTGATGTTTTTCACAAATCTACAGGAAGTGTTGGTTAACAGAAGGAGTTGAATTCCAGTCCCCTTTGCCCAAATTCATAATTTAAAGTCCAATTCCCAGGAACTCAGATTGTGACCTTATTTGGAAAGAGGTTTGTTGCAGATGCAATTAATTAAAAAAGGTTACAAGCATGGCCCCAATCCAAGACAGCTGTCTTTGTAAAAAGGGGAATTTAGGACACAGATGTGTGCACGCAGGGAAACCCAGGAGAGCTAGAGATCGAGGAATGCTCCTACAAACCAAGGAATCTTCCAGATTGCCAGCAAGTCACCAAGAGCAAGAAGAGTATCTGGAAGGGATACTCCTTTACAGCCCTGAAATGCCTTCACCTTAGAATTCTAGTTCCCAGAACGGGGAGAGAATTCCTGCTGTTTTAAGCCACCCAGTTCGCTGTGCTTTCTTACATTAGTTCTATGGAAGGGATACACTTAGTCATCAAAGACAAAGAACCAGCAAAAATCAGAAGACACACAGCAGGTGACTGAGTCTTTTCTCAGTGAAAATGGCCATTTGGGGGAGGAAAAAAGCGCCCTACCATACATACTGCTGTCTACAAGCCCAGCCCCCTGGTCTCCCTACATCACCCACCAAGGGATCAAGTTCCTTGGGAATCACTGAACTCTGACAACTGAGGAGAAGCGTGGTGTGTTACTCTCAAGCACCAGTGTCTTTCTTATAAGAAGGAATTAACACAGGAACAAGGAAAAGGTGTTGATAAGCTTTAGACTCTGAGAAATGAACTATGTGTGTTAAAACTTTAGGATAACTACTAGACTAGAATTCAATTGTTCCAAACTAGGGTAAGGGGGAAAATCATATATCAGGAAAAACAAAAACATGAGAAGATGAAAACAAGAATAGAAAAGTTGGAGAATTGCATGAATTTCTTCCTCAGGAGAAAAGTTCCCCCGAAGTACAGGTGTGATGGAAGTGGGACGAAACATGAAGGTTCAGAATGGTAATGAAGGGAATCAGAATAAGTCTATTTAGAAGGAGTCAAATGACTATCCTGCAGTCATCAGGGTCTGGCCAAAGCCTGAAAATCACAGTTCTGCATTGAGCCAACCAGCTATCAAGACCAAATCAGGCAGGAAGTCACTTGGTGAGCACAGAATCAGAGCACAAAGAATGTAAAAGTTTTGAGATGAAGCCTGGCTGGGCAGCAGGGAGGCGAGGAACAGAAGACAGATCTGCTCTCTGGCACCCTCCCTTCACAGAGCACGAAATGAAGAGCAGACTGAGTCAGACTCCGAAGGGACCCCCACGGCAGGCATGTTATAATCCCCTGGACAAATGGCACCTCCCAGTGCTGTGGTCCAGGTGGCTCTTCTGGACCTGTGTCTGGTGACCTTCTGTTGTCAGCAGCCGAACTGTCACCAACTCTCCTTGGGTGAGTCACCGTTGCTGGTAGCTGCTCTCATCTATTTTAGGTTGATCCTCCTTGGCTTCAAGTTCAGAAGGTGACTCTTCACTGTTTTTGGCCTTCACCCCTAGATACACTTAATGTACTCACATGCCTTTTGAACCTCTGGACCTATGTGGGAGGGAGCAAAGAACAGAAGGAAGACCTGTGAACTGAATCCCACAGTCCCCAGCTGTGTGACTTTGGGCAGGTCATTAAGCCTCTCTGAGTCATCATTTTCTCATTGGTAAATTGGGAATTGAAGGGTGAGAGACAAGTAAGTTGATGTAAAAAGCCCCGGCTTATTGCCTGACACAGCAAGTGCTCCAAGGTGGCAGGTCTCTTCCCCACAGCCCTCTCTGTTATGACCACGACTCTTGTAGAGAGCCATGTTCTTATTACTTCATTTCTGGCCTGCTCTGATAAGCTACTGAATGTTTGCCTAATGAGCACAAAGGGAAAAGCAAAATGTCCTTGACTGTCTACAGAGTAATCTTTCTAAAGATGCCTCCTTGGGGTCATACTTTGGCCAAACTTGAACAGCTTAGAATGTACTTGCTGATAAAGATATGCTCCTAACCATGTGACCCTGTATCAAAACTTCTTCTGTTACTGATTGTTTCATGTTTTCTATAAAAGTCTGGTTCTAAATAAACTCGAGGCCACAGACCAGAGAGATGCTGTGAGCCTTTCTGGCCAAGTTTCAGCTCGAATTCAATCCTTACCCTCCCCCTTGGGACCACTCCATCACATCACGACTGGATCACGACAAACTCTAACTGCTGCCACTGATGATGTGGTGTGGTAGGTAAGATAACACATCCCAAGTCCCTCAGATGTCAGCTCCATCTCCAGAACATGCCAATATCCTATATTATATGGCAATGGCAGGGGTGGGGACAAAGGCTGTGATGGAATTGAAGTTGCTAATTTCAATTAATATTGCTATTTTGAGAAAACCTTAACACAGATTTTCCTGGACTATCCAGGTGGGTCCAACATAGTTACAAGAGTCCTTAAGGTGGGAGAGGGAGGCAGAAAAGTATAGCAAGGACCATGCCCATGAAGAAAGGCACAGGGAGGTGCCATGTGCTGGCTCTGAAGATGCAGAGGGTCCAGAACCAAGGAACACAGGCAGCCTCTAGAAGCTGGAAAGGGTCAGGAAATTAATTTTCCCCTAGAGCTTCCAGAAAGGACCGCAGCCCCGCAGACATTGTAGCCAACTGAGACTGTATCAGACTTGTAGCCCACAGGTGTGGAAGATAAATCCACTAAATTTGTGGGAACTTTCTACAATCACAACAGGAAACTAATAATATGTCTGGTGTGGTGGTGAAGTCCCCAGGGGTGGAGTTTCTCCAATTTGCTTTCAGGGATTTCTTTTAGAACCTAAATATGCTCTGTGAACTTATCAGTGACTTCCATGTCTGGGTCCATTTCGAGTAATTATGTGCCTAGATGAGAGGAGCAATACAATTATCAGTGGAGGGACAAGGCAATTGCTCTTTCCAGCCTCACAGCTGGAAGAGAAGTAACCTCCTCTAGCAATTCCTGCTTGCTGTGCTGAGACCCACAAGTTGCTGCAGGGAAATGTGTCTGTGACAGCTGGGCTAGGGTGGCTCACCTCGGCATGAGTCACCTGGTCCTTATATGCCATCCAGTATCTCCTGCCCAGGCCCAGCCTCCTCCTCCCTCCGCATGTCTACACTGGTGTGTGGCCATGCTGCCTGCACAGCACCTAGAACTGGCAGAGTCCTAAAGCCAACTGTCTCTCTGTGTTTGAAGGCTGAGGACAAAGGCTGATGGTCAAAGGCAGGGAATAGGAGCAATGGGATGTGGTGACATGAAGAGGTTTGGCTCTGAAGGGGAAATGGCATCCCCTGTGATGGCCCACTTCCATCAGGACCCTAAGACCCTAGGCTATATGCTGTTGCCCACCCAACAGCCATTCCCTTCTTTATTGGCAGGCCTCATCTCTCCGGACTAAGGCTGAAATGCCACCCCTGACTCTTCCTGCTGCCTGGAAGCCCCTCCCCCTGTCCTGCGGGTGGGGGTGAGGGGTAGGGAGATGAATCACAACTGTTTAAGTGGCATGATGCTCTTTCCCAGTGATTTGCCACGCAATTAGCTTAAGTCCCATGAGCTGTAAAGGTCATCCTCTGATGTGCATGTGGGGTGGGCGTTCTGGGAAAGAGACAAAGGAGAAGCTACCTATCCTGCATCTGATGTTGTATAAAGAAGACTGAAAAACTGTACTTGCAAAGAAGGCCTAGAAAGCTGACCTCAATGTGCTGTGGAGCTAGACAACCCAGAGGGGCCCTGCCTCCAAGCTGTGTGCTATGGAAAGGGATACATTCCTTAATGTGTCCTACTGCCCACAGTAGGACATTCTGTTACTTGCAGTTGGAAGTTCTCTCTGAGAAGCATTTGGGGATGAATGAAAGTCTTAGGCCCCACCCAGAATGACACCGCAAAGTCCAGCTAGCATGTGAGGTACATCATGCAGGTCCACATCTAGTAAACAGCACAAAGTATATTCTATAATGCAAACGTGGGAGTTCTTGATTGAACACCAGTAGGTCCAGTCAGCACAGAGTGATGCCTGAATAAGGTTCCTTCTGATTCCGGTGCCAAACCCCACAGCAATGGAACAAAACAGGGTTGTTAAATGTGACCCCTTCTAAGTAAGTCACAGAGAAATTACTGAGAGTCTGAATTTTGTCTCCTCCAGTTATTCTTTTTTTTTTTCTTTTTTTGAGACGGTCACTTTTCCCTGGTGAACCATCGGTTCACGTTGCCCTGGGGTACCACAGACTCAAGCAATCCCCAGCTTCTGCTTCCCAGTCAGCTGAGATTATAGGCACACACCACCATGCCCAGCTATTCTTTTGGGACTAGGTCTCACTACGTTGCTGTTTTTTGGAACTAAGTCCTGACCTCATGTAGGCTGCAATTAAAGGCATGTGCCACTGTGCCCAGTCTCCTCCAGTTATTCTTTGGGACTTTTTAGCAACTAATTATTCTCACTGGCCCTTAATGTTCTTGTCCATAAAATAAATATATTATAGTACCTACTTCATAAGATTGCCATGAGAATCAAATGAAATAATTCATGCAGCATGCTTGGCATAGAAAGTATTGAGAAATGTTAACATTTATATTAGCTACCATTAACTAAACTCCCTATTAAATAAATTCCAGTTATTTTGTTATGGCTATTAGGTCCACATCCCCTTTAGTTGAGCACTAGGTCCTGGAGAACTCAATATACACTAAGATGATACCATTTAAACTACAACTTGTGGGCACTTTTTAGTACCATGGAATTACCCCAAGACACTCAGACAACAACTCTGATCACAATCTGATCTGTCTAGGGAATATTTGTAGAGATTAATGTTCCAAAATTACAACCCTCACCCACCCACCCACCCCCCTACCAACCCCCAAAAGCATAATCATCCACCTCCAGATATCCAGGAGAGTGCCAGGGAGAGGTCCTCATGGGAAAACAAGTGGCAATGGCACCCACACATTTTATCTTGAGAATTTCTCATTCTTTTAAATTGTTCAAAAAGGTCCTAGACCCCAGGACCAAACCTAAACTCTTTATCTAGTACCACAGGGAGCGGAAAAGCTAAAGTCTGATTCATATACCGTAGGTCTCTCTCCCTTCTTTCCATCAAGCTTTGTTTTCAGAGATGCTGCTGTTATGGAGGTTTATTAGCCTGCTAATCTAATTATCCAGGGAGGAAAGGAGAGAACAAAAGTTACTAGAGAGTTGTTGGGCATTCCAGTCCTGACTGATAAAGTCTGGGGATCTGAGAATCTCTCTGCTCATTTTCAGTTCTACTTTATAATCATATATCTACATATAATCTACATATCTACATATAATCTACATATAATCACTCTAATCACACCTCCGCATACTTTTCTCCTTTCTGGAAAAGGTTTCCTCTCAAGGAAAGTTTGCTGAACTCCAAAGGACTTCCTGGCAGCACCCACTTTATTCCCAGTTCTCTCTCATATTCTGTCCGACCCCCTCCGGAAGTCCCACTGGCCACTGTTTCCAGTTTTACCTCAAGTAAAGCCTCGTTCCTTTAACTGCTGCCCTGGGTGAGGTTGATGCTCTGCATGTAAAATATCTTGGAAGCAGTGGCTATGCCAGCCAGGCCTGGACTCACATTCTGCCAAGGTTTTGTTTGGAAGTTAGCATCCAAGACCCAACACCAGAGACTGTTTCCTCACTGAAGCCCAGGACCCCAGGGCAGCCAGCCTGGATGTTCCCTATTCAGATTCCCCGGAGCTGCTTGTGTAGGCAGCTCACTGAGAACTCAATGACTTGTAGCAACAAGGCACTGGCACTACACGCTACTGGTGAGGTTTTACCCACTTGTTTTTGTTGGCCTAGAGCTCCAACTATCTGCCATTGTCCATTTTGAAATTGACCATCTGTCCTCTCTTTGCCTTATCTCTTAGCTATAAATCTCTTTGCTTTCCTATCTCTTGGCTATAAATCTGCTCCCTTGTTTTTCACAGCTCCCCATTTCTGCACCCCCTCTTCTGTCAGTCTCTTCTGGGCCTGCCAGTAATCTCAGGCCTGCCTTGTGGGCATATTCACTGTCAGTTCTCACATTCCTCCAGATCAGAACTTTGGGTTCCCAGAGTGGGTGCAATAACCTCTCTAATCACAGCACTAGGAAGTCTAGTCCTCATTATATTCCCTAATCCCCTAATCCCTAAGCCAAAAGTCATCAGAAATTCCTAACACCCCCATCCACCTCCACACCACTAGTGGGTCCCAGCTAACTACTGGTCTCCAGTAATGGTAGCCCACACCCTCAACTCTCCAGCAAAACCATTTAGTCCCCTGAGGACATGAGCCTTGATTTAGTCATTGTCTAAGCCTGGACCCTAACACGGTGACTGGTATATAATTGGTGCTCACAAAGTTTTAATAATTCCATAATGACTGCCTCAAATCCATTCTGGAACAAGACAGGGTTTAACTGATCACACCCTGCCATGAACTAGCTGTTTGCCTTTAGAAAAACCATCTCCACTCACATTCCTCAGCTATAAAAGGAGGACCTTGGAGCAGGACTCTCTAAGACTCCTGTTCTGCTAAAAGTTCATGACTCTGAACAGAGTACATTGTGTTTCTGTCCAGCACAGTGACCCTGCAGGTGGTGGTTTTGTAGAGAACAATTATCCAATACTTGGAAATGATACCCCCAAATGATTACTGGCAGGTTGGGAGTGCATCCCAGCAAGCTCACTTAAAGATCTCTTGCTCTGAATCTACCCAAAGGATACAAAAACACTAATTCAAAAGGACACCTGTACTTGGATGTTTATTGCAGCACTATTTACAATAGCCAGAATATGGAAACAACCCAAATGCCCCCAAACAGATGAATGAATCAGAGAGTTGTGGTATATGTACACAATGGAATTTATTCATCAATCAAAAAAAAAGGACAAACTTGATGCATTTGTGATAACATGGATGAACCTGGAAGAAATCATGTTAGCAGAAATAAGCCAGAAAGATAAAGAGAAATACTAGATGATCTCACCTATATGTGGGATATAGGGAAAACAAACAAAAGGACAAGGAAAACTTAAAACTAGCTGTTAGAAGAATGAAAGCATAGAGCAATAGAGGGGGAGAGCAATAAAATTGGAGGAGGTATGGTCACAAGAGATTAAGATGATGGTTCATGGGTGGTAAGGTGGAAGAACCTTGGGGTAGACAATGATGTAAAAAATACATATGTGCAATCAATTAAAAAAATGAAAGAAAATAACATAGTAAGTTTATCACAAGAAAAAAGAAAAGAACAAAGAGACTCAGCTGTGATAAATAATGGGTAAATATGTAATATATATCTTATCTAAATTTAAAAAAAAATAACTTGTACACAATAATGTAGTATGAGTTTATAACATATGTAAAAGTAATACTGTATGCAACAATAGAGACAAAAAAGGTCTCTGGCTCTATGGACTCTAGAATTTAGAAGAGGAGCTCTCGGTCATGATGACTTAATCCCAGAAGATATCTGGAGATGCTTTGGTTGTCTATTGGGGGCAGTCACTGGCACTAGTAGGTAGAAGACAGGGATGTCACTAAACACCCTATGGTGCACAAGCAGCCTATCACACATACAACAAGAATCTTCTAGGTTCAAAATGTCAATAGTATCAAGGTCAAAAAGCACTGTTCAAGAGTATGCAACTGTGTTTGCACATTTGATTACGGTCTAAACCTTTTATAGTCACATGAACTGAACTGATACAGTATGACAAGATTTTTTTTGTTTTCTTAAATTTTGTTTTAGTTTCTTAATTTATTTTTTTTACATAGCTATAGTCCCCATAGTTTTTCACTATCCAAAAGATAACCCCAAAGACTATAGGGTTCCCCCCATAGGATGTAAAAAGTGTGTATTTAACAATCTTAGCTTGCTTGCTTTCTATTACTTGTTAAAAGGTACAACCAATGTCTTGCATTCTCTTTTATGCTGACTTATTTAGTTTGTCTTGTTTTTTAACTTTTTATTTTGAGATCATGTTCAGATACACATAGAGTTGTAAAAAATAGGACAGAGAGCTGCATGTCCTTTACTAATTTCCACCAAAACTATAGTGCAAGATCACATCTATGGTATTGGCACTGGTACAACCTACCCATCTGATTTTTAGATCTCCCCACTTTACTTGTATTCATCTGAGTATTTGCATCTAGTCCTCAACAATTCTGTACACAAGTAGCTTCATAGTCAAGGTATAGAACGCAGGATTCCTCATGCTACTCATTTAATAGACATTGGCTCATACTCTCTTTTGACTGTCTGTAGCATCCTCATTAATGAGCTGACAGATAGTGACACCTGCTTACTATTTGTGTGAGAATTAAATTTTGAGCATTTTAAGAAATACATTTTACAACAGTCCATTGCCATCGATGAAATTAGTCTATTAAGCAGCACCTCCAGGCTGAGCTATGACAACGAGGGTAGACCAGATGGTTCTTAATTTCTCCACAAGAAATTATATTAGTGAAAATGATCACTGCATGTGCCAGGAACATACTGTGACCTTGTGAAAGCTACTTAACTTCTCTGTGATTCAATTCCTTCTTTTATAAAATGGAGACAATAGTACTCAGATTTCAAGGAGTGCATAGCTAATTCAGCTGGTTAATATACACAAAGCACTTAGAATAGTGCATGGCACATAATAAATTCTTGAGAAATGTTAGTTATGGTTATGTTCTCTCATATTTTTTATCCCCAACAACCCTGTGAGGTAGGTACTCTTATTATCCTGATACAAGATACAGAAATTCTGAGTTTCTGAAAGCTTAATTGCCCCCAGTTATCAAGCTAGTAAGAGGTAGAAACAAAATTAGAACTCTGAACTCTGATTCAAAATACACTGTCCTCTTCACTTCTTGAGACTATTGGGCAGCTGTATTCAGTACAGCTCAGACTGCTGAGAAGGCAGGGAGTTTTGCATAGGACAGGTGACTGTCAAGAGAAACTGCAATTCAATACCCTCCACCATGTTATTTCTAGAGTATCAAAATATCCCTCCAAACAACTTCAACAACAAACAAAAGGAAAAATTTCCTTGCCGAGTGAAGCAGATGATGCATATTTTTTTGTATTCACATCAAGATGGAAACACTTGGGGAAAAAAACCAGTTCTTACTGATTCAAACTCTTCTTGAGCAAGGGGAAGATAGACAGGAGAAAGGCAGGAAGGGACCTCTGCCCTTGAAAAGCAGAGTTTTTGATTCAATTCTTGCTTTAAAATATGGATTTACTTTGCAGCATAATGAAAAACTTTTTCCAAATACATTTTAGGCAAGATGACACCAGCTTATCAATAGCCTAGGAATTCAACATAATAATTGGAAAGGTGGGAGGAAATAACTAGAAAGATTTTGAAATTTCTTGACCGCTCCTTCTCATCTAAGCTTTAACAGAACTGGGTAGCACAGGGAAGAGACTGGGTCTCTAAGAACAATTCACTAGCTCATTTAGAGAGAGAAAGAGAGCTAGAGAGGGGCTGTGTGGATGCCCGGGCTGTCTATATTCTTTCTTAGAAAGATCGATGGGCTCCCTCATACACTCTGCATTTTTCCTCACAGTGTCATGTCTAGCATACTGTATACTGTCTATACTGTCTTCTTTTTTCTCATATCTATGGGCCTTGCTTAGAATTTAAGCATGAGGGCAAACTTGTCACTATTATAGTCTGCTGTGCCTAGAACAATGCTCAACGCCTCATAGGTACTCCATTAATACTTGTTGAATTAATTTAGAAATGTTTTTTGGTGTGTGAGTGTATGTGCACATGCGTGTAATATCCAGATGAAATGGTAGTGATAGTAATATATGACAGGAGTTTTTCATGCCCTGATAGAAAATTTTACAATTAGTCATTCCACATTAACATGAACACACATTCACACCTTTTAAAAGAATTTTTATTTTGCATACTTTCCTCTGTAGTTCTACTGGCTCATGAATTCTAAAAATTGTGACTCTTTGGCCTCCAGTGAAGGTTCTAGAGTGAGGCTGGCTTAGTTTTAATCTGGCTCCACCAACTGTGTGATCTGGGCACATTTCTTTATACCTCTAAGCCTCTATTTCCTCAGCCATAAATCAGTAATTGAGAGGATGATATATTTGATGCAGGAACTCGGTACAGAGTATGTTTAATTCAGTGAATAAATGACACTGCTGTGGCTCAACTCTGACCAAGGCATTCCTTCTTCACTGAGGCCTCATCTCAAAAGCCCTCTTAGGATTTGCACTATTTGCTCCTGCTATGCTGCCAAAAACTGGAGCCAACCAGACAGAGGTCACCCAGAGGCAGTTTCCTGGCATTCAAAAGAGCTAATCTTAATTCAGTATCCAACTCCCTTGCTATAAATATGAATCACTAAATCAAAGGTTTCAGGGCACCATTTCCAAATTCCTGACACCTATTTGCCTGGGGGTGATGACTTCTGAGACCCTTATTGGATAGTAGATAGATTCATACATGAATTCCTTTGCTCGGTATATCTAAGAGAGGAATCAGGTCAGGAATCACTGCCAAAAGAAAATCCTCCAGAAATGATGATGAGACAATCCTAAAATCAGAACACAAGAAAGCAAGGAAACAGGAATCATTTCAAAGAAATTTAATTTGCACACATTGTCCATTTTTAGTTTGTTTCTTTCCTTCAAGCACAGTCTTACCTTTTGTAGGAACTCACGATTGGAAAGTCATCCTAGGAAAGGAAAACATGTAAACTGGGAATTGTAGAGCAGAAGGAAGGTGAGGTCCCTGTTGCTCAGCCTTAAGAAAGAAAATGCTGAGTCAAAACAGAGCGAGAGAGAGAAATTTCTAGTACTTAGGGAAGGCAGAGAGAATAGTAACTGAAGAGGGCAAAACAGTTCTGCCTTCTGGTTCTGAGAGCGTCTGCCTTGAAGTTATCCTAGGTGACTGTCAACCTATGTCAACCTATGGCAATGTAGGGGATGAAATCTTGCCTTAGCAGTGATGCCCATATTTTCTAAATGCCCTGAAAAAGTTTGGAGAATTGTGACCAGATGGCTAGAATTCAAGTTGTTAGAATTAAAGTGTGATGGCAGAGACTTTTTTTTTTTTAAGTTTTAATTGATTACATACACACACACATGAGTGTGTATTTTACGTCATTGCTACTCCAAGGTTTTCCCACCATCTTATCACCTGTGAAACATCTTAATCTCCTGTGCCCATTCCTCCTCTGATTTTACCCCCTCTCTTGCTCTATACTTCAGTTCCGCTGACAGTTTTAAATGTTTCTTGTTCAGTTGTTGGTTTGTTTTCCCTATATCACTCATATAAGTGAGGCATCCAGTATTTCTCTTTTTCTTTTTGGCTTATTTCCACTAACATGATTCCTTCTAGTTCCACCCATGTTACTGCAAATGACATTAGTTTGTCTTTTTTGGTTAATGAATAGTATTCCAGTGTGTACATATACCACAGCTTTCTGACCCATTCATCTGTTTTGGGCATTGGTGTTGTTTCCATATCCTGGCTATTGTAAATAGTGGGACAGAGACCTTTTTCTTAATAACAGAAGCTTGGTATTCTGCGGCCCTGAGGATTTCTAGAGTCACTAAATCAGGCCTAGGGAGATAAAACATCTATCCTGCTCTAAACCTTTACTTTTCAGGTTTCTTTTGCACAACTAAGCCTAGTCCTAATTGATAAAGAAGACAACATATGGTTGTTGACTTGCTAAGCGAGACTTGAAAGAATTGAAGCTACAATATGCCATCACACAAATAAAGTAATATGAATAAATAAATATCTTTAAATGGAATAAATTTTCTTCATTCAATAACTTCAATATTACAGTAGCAGGCACTGTATTAGGGGTTGGGAATACACCAACAAACATATAAAGTCCCCACCCTTGTAGGGTTAACACTGAAGAGACACTGAAAAGATTGTCATAGACTCTGTTTCCTCTTATACCCTAGGTGAGTGGTGAGGCTCTGAAAGTATTCTGCCATTTGGGGAGTCACTTCCCAGAAGGATTACAGCAAGGTCTGCAGGCTCACATATGAAGTATTGCCTACAGGTTGAACAAATGCTATGTCTTACATGTAGATAAATGCAAGGAAATGAATCCACTTACAAAGCATTATTGAACCCATGACTTCTGCTCATTTTTTAGAGGGCAGTTTGTTTTTTTCAATCATTTAATACTGAAAGTTTGGGACACTACACCAAATATGGAAATTTTTAGCATTATAGAAAAACCCGTGTGCTCAAAATTATGAAAACTATGTTAGATCAAACATACTGTATTAACAATAGTGACCTTATATTTTTCCAAGCAGAAATATCTAAATTTCTCTCTTGGCCTCTTGTGGACCATGACTTCCTGGAGATGGGAAGCCATCTTGCCCTAGACAGGATTATTTCACCCCACTTACCACTCTTACAGGTTCTTGATTTGTCTTGTGAATCAATCATGAGTGAATGTATAAGACATGAATTTTCCAAGTCTGTTTAGATTTAAAGCATCCTAATGTTTCCTGTGACCGAGGCAACCTAGACCACTTTGGATATCACAGGAAATAAATCTAGTTTATATTTAGTGTTACACACAAAGAAAGAAATTAAATAGACATAATTTTTTAAAAAGAGGAATATGATCAGGCTTTCACAGAGGCATAAGCACCTCATTGATAGTTAATGTGTTCTTGAATTTGAACAGATTCAAAAACCTAGAGACACATTCAAATATATTTATTTAAGGACTCTGGAGTTCTTTCTTATATACATATATATATATATATTTTTTTTTTCCTCCCAAAACTAACATCAGATCTATTGGAATAACAGTAAATCACTATCTCCCCGAGGCCCTTCTCCACTTCCACACACATCTCCCTTTCCAGGCTAATTCAAGGAGGTCCCTCCCTAGCAACTAAGAAATATTCCTCAGGTCTGGAAAAGGCAGTCTAGAGAAAATAGCCTCCTTCCTGCTTCTAGTCAATGATGACTATTTAGTTTCTGCCTCCTTTTTTATGTCTCCCTCTATTCGCTTTCTCCCATTCTCTGGAATACAAACAACCAAAGGTTAGTCCCGCAGCATTTCAGGAGCAGAGACTATCTGAGACAAGGTCACAGAAACAAATGGGCTCCAAGAATTAAGATGAGAAACAGCACAAGTTTAAATCCTGGGTCCCTTAAAGGCCCTTGTGCAAAGATGACCACCTTTCCTCAAGAAAGAACTATGCCTTATTTCCACAATGTGTGGTCATTTCAGGGACAAGAGAACAATGGAGGCCCAACTCCAATGATAGTTCCACCCAGGGTATCTGAAAGGAGTGTACAACCTTGACAAGGAAAATGTGTGGAAGGGGCCCAGAGGGGCATACTTACAGCCATAATAAATGATGCTAGCATTTATTGAGCACTTACTGAGGACTGAGAGAGTCCTCAATACACATTGCCACTTTCAGTCTACCCAACAACATTGGGGGGGGGGCATATCTTATTTCAAGAAATCTGTGGCTGAAGAGAGTAAGTGCTGGGAGGTCTTATCTGCAAAGTGGGATCATCTAACCTCACAGGATTGTTAGAAATGGTTTTGTTGTTGTTGTTGTTGTTTTTGAGACTAGGTCTCCTATGTTGCCTGGGAGTAGTGTAGTGCCAAATCTACAGACTCAAGTGATCCCTAGCTTCAGCCTCCTACATAGCTGGGATTACAGGTGCACACCACCACACCGGCTATTTTTTTGAGACTAGGTCTCCCTATGTTGCCCTGGGTAGTCTCAAACCCATGACTCAAGTGATTCTTAGCCTCCACCTCCCAGCTAGCTGAGATTACAGGCAGGGACCACCTTGATCTGCTGGATTGCTACAAATGTTGAGGGAGTTTAGTTACAAGGTTAGAACAGTGTTTGGCCAAAAGTCAGTAAACACACAAATGTTTGTTATATAAAAGCAAATAAATTCCCATTTTAAGATCAGATCAGAAAGCACCTTCTAATTTGGGTTCCGCTATCCACAAGTTGTGAGAGCTAGGCAAGGTCTTTAAAGCTTTCAGGTCTTGGTTAGCTCGTAATTCTATCATGGTTTGTACTTGACAGTTATTTGGATCCTTTGCAGATACGAAGTTTTTCAGATGAATACAGTATTTTGTAATCTTTTTTTCATCCTTGTATGCCCATGTTTAGGGGATTTAACAAGTGGGGATCATTTGTCTTGTAGAAAATAGAAGTCATGACATGTTTTGGGAGGAAAGTAACAGGGTCACATTCATGCTCCAGAAAGATACCCTAGCAGGAGAGCAAATCAGAAAAGAAAGATCAGTGGTAAAGGAGAGGCTTACAGGTTTCAGCAGGGGCAACTAAACCTAGCCCTGATTCCCACTGCCACTGCAATAAGCCCAAATTCCTGCCCACAATCACAAGCCCCATGTATTCCATCCTCCCTTGGCACACACTCTGCTCTGTTCTCCAAACACTTGTCTCAATCACAAGCTCATTCCAGCTGTGGGGCCTTTGCACTTGCTGACAGTTCTCTCTGAAGCACTCTGGCCACTAACATTTACAAAGCCACCCATATTTTTCACTTATAGTTTAGTTCAAACCACTTCTCAATATCTAAAAAGACTTTGGTTATTTATCTATCACCATTACCCCCAACCTGAATATAATCTCAAACCAGATACAGAGTCTTGTCTATCTTGTTCATTGTTCTAATATCTAGAACAGTGCCCTGTCCATAATGGGTGCTGAAGAATATTTGTGGACAGGAAGGAATAGAGGGATAAAGAAAGGCCTTTTCTATTCGGGTTTTGGGTAATACATAGAATTCAGCTGAGCATATGCTTTTGAGAAAGACAAGCCTGGAGAGTAAGGGGTCACCAACAGCCACCACATTCAGGCAGTCCGTGGGAAATGATTTAAGGATAACTAGTAACAAAGTCCTGAGTGGAGCAGTGGTCCTGGGACTGGAAAGAAGAAACTATTCATTACAAGAGACATTTCATAATAGTAGTGGGGTTTAGTTCAGGGGGGAGAGGGAGAGGGAAAGAAAGAGGGAGGAGAGGGAAATAAAACAAAAATAATTCCCAAGTCTTCCACCTGGACAACCAGAGCATGACTGGGGTGAACTGAGAGGGAATGCAGATGTGTATAAAAAGTGAATTTGGTGTAGGGTAAGTTGAATTTGGGGCACCTGGCTGACAGCAACCAGATTTTGTGGGAGCAGTTGGAAATGTGAGTCTAGAATCAGTAGGGAAAATCACAGAGGTATCCATCATCCATCAGGGGATAACTAAAGTCAGAGGAGCCTGTGGGTTTACCAGGACAGAACATGTTGAATGATGGGAAAAGAGCATGAAGAATCACACACCTATAGTTGAAGGATGAGGGGGAACAGGAAAAGAGGAGCCAAAAAAAGGAAGATGAGGCAGAGAAGATAAAATCATAGAGGAGAAACTCATGAGCAGTGTGGGTGGTGAAACTGAGGAAGAAAGTAGATTTCCAAAGTGAGAAAGAGGGGTTGGGTAGAAGATTCTAGCCAGATCAATAGTGCAAAAAGCTGAAGAAAGGTCAATGGCAATGAGTGCCAACTCTGCATTTATGAGGCCACCTTTTGTGGCACAGAGTTTTAGTAGACTAGTAGGCACAGAAAATTCCATTAACACAATCTAGTGTATGTGCATGAACCTGGATTCATTGGCATGGTCTCTGTTAGTCTTAGGGGTAAAGGGAACTGATGCAAATGTGCTGATACTCCCAAGGCTTTCTGTACTGTAATAATCAAGTCCTTTGTTTCTGACCCAGCGATATCAGTCAATAGCTAGGAAACTATCAAGATAAAATCCTACAGAACCCTGCCATTCCTTCATCAAAGAGTGCAATGTAGTTCCTTTCAGTTGGGGCAGTCTTGTGACTCATTTGTAGCAAACAGATTGCAGGTAAAGGGACACTGTGTAATTTCTGAGGCTGGGTTATAAAAGGCAGTACAGAACTTCCCTTTTTAGCTAGGACTTACCCTGAAGCTTCAAGAGTTACCTAACAGCCTGACTGCCCCGAGGCCACCATGCTGTGAGGAAGCCCAAATTAGACCATGCAGAAAGACCATACGGAGAAGCCCTGGGACTTTACCATGGGACTTTACCAAAAGAGAAAGCTGCCCAGTCAAACCCAGATGATAGCAAAGCCCTACACTCTCATTTGTCAAATAACTTTAGGGACTTTTTGCTTCAAAATATCTCAGTCATCCTCAAAGGATGAGATTTGTAATTACTGAATGTGGTCAAAAGAACAAGCTTGGACTTGTGGGTGTAGCAAGGTGTGGCAGGGTGAGGAGGAGGTAAGAACCTCTGGTGGACAGGCTTTGGACCAATGATACCTGGACCTAAAAAAAAAGCATAATAAAAATATTTTATGTACTTAAAAATCAGCTGCATTAGATGTCCCATATATTCTGGTAGTTTGCCATTTTCCTTGATGTTTGTTGTAGATTTTTTCAGTGTCATGCAAAATAATTTACATACACTAAAAATGCATCCTGAAATATTAAAAAAAAAATGCACCCTTAGGCTTAAAAAAAAATAAAAGCATTGGCCTACAGATGTGAACAAAGGGAAAAAGACAATGTGCCTTAATCTTATGAAAAGACAGCAACCTCACTCTAGGTTGTGACGACTAACTGAGCTACAATTTCTTACCTCTGAGGGACAATAAGAATCCTGTAGGTGTGAAAACAGATACTATTGGCAAGGTTATAGGACAACAGGCATTCTCACACACAGCTGCTGGAAACGCAGGATGGTGCAAGCTCTGTGTCAGGGATGCTGGCGACATCCAGCAAAATTATGATTGCATTCAATTTTGTCTGAGTTGATCTTACACCACAAAAATGAGAAATTACATGATATTGTGGGGTACATGATGTGATGCAATAAGTAAAGCACTTCACCTCTTCTGAACTATTCTTATTCCCAAAATTGAACCTGGACCCATCAACCTCTATTTATTATACAGGGATTGTAGGTACATTTTTTTTATTTATTAGGTTTGTTAATTGATTGCATATATACACATATATGTACACATATCATATATAATACATATACATCATTATTACCTCAATGCCCTCCCATGACCCCATCACTTGTGTACCATCTTAATCTCCTGTGACCTCTCCATCCCCCATGCCACCCGCCTCCCCCTCTCTTGCTCTATACTTCAGTTTTGTTGACAGTTTTAAATTTTTCTTGTCCATTTGTTTGTTTGTTTTCCCTATATCCTTCAGATAAGTGAGACCATTGCATATTTGTTTTTCTTTCTGAGTTATTTCTGCTAACATGATTCCTTCTCGCTCCATCCATACTGCTGCAAATGACATAAGTTTGTCTTCTTTGTAGGTACATTTTAAACACCATAGGAATGCAACCAAAAAACCCCACAAAAAATTCTAACAAACAAAAACTGGTTTCATCAATAAATAAAAATTGAAAGGGGAAGGCAGGAAACTGGGAACCTAGAAACTAAAAGAAATGAAAAATATCAGGTAAACATGTGGATACAGGTGTGAAACTGGCATTGTGGTATTAATTAGACTGAAGTATATACAACTATACCATAAACAACTATATATTATACCATTTCAAACTACAAAAGTGACAATTTTCCAGGGTTTGTGCCCTTATATCCTTTTCAAATACTCAACTATTTAGGGGCGATTTACATGAACTCAAGAATTTGTTTCAAAATAAGCAAAATAAATGGTTAAGAGAGAATGAAGGTAGAGATGAAAGGAGATTTGCTGTGAATTGATTACTGTGGAAGTTGGATGACAGGAACCTGAGGTTCATGCTATTTACATACATGTTTAAAATATAAATGTCTGTGGTTATAAAGTTTTAAACCTCTACATGACTGAAAGGCTATGTTAAAATTATCTGAAGTTACAATGAAGGGGTTTCTGACTTGTCCTGAAGAATTATAACCAGTTGTCTCTGCCTGGAAGAGGTAGTACTCAATCGAAGATGTACTCTTGCTGTGCATGGGCTTGTGGTGTATATGTGGTGTGTGCATGCATGCACATGAATGTTTAAGTCATCTTCTCCAGTAAGTTTTCACAACATTTCTTACTGACATTTTACTTATGGTTATGTGCGGGGTAACTAGTCTGTTCGTGATGTCAATTGTTGTGTACGCACCAGGCTCTTGGTAGGGTCTTTACTGATTCTAGCAGTTACACAGAAACACCAGGCCGGGCAGGGCCAGGATGGTGGGGGCAAGTGAGCTCCCCAGCCCCTCCCAGGAATCTTCATGCTCTTTCTCTGACCTCTTAATTTTCTGGTGTTCTCCAGTGCTCTCTTCTCCCCTGTACTCTCTTTCTTGTGCTCTTGCCCTGGGCTGAATGCTGCCCTTTCATCCTTTCCTTGCATGCCCAGGTGTGCCCCCTCACCCATGAGCATACCCACTGGGCCAGGCATGTACAATCATGGAGAGGGCACAATACCACAGGAGGTGCACATAGAGGTTAATGGCGAAAAATGCCTGATCAACTCATTTACCCTAATTTATGGGCCCTGGGGGATTCCAAGAACAGTCAGTGCTTAAATGTTGAATTCATGTGCAAAAGAAAAAATACACGGAGCTAAAGTGTAATGGCACCTTTCCTCGGATCCCTTTGTTAATGCTTTGGGGTGCTTCTATTTAAACGCTGCCTGTCTCTGAGTTCACTAGGTGTTTTCTGAGCCGTGAGTCATAGCTAGAAGCCCATCTCTATGGAGAACCGAGTCAGAAAAGCAAACACCCTAACAGCAACTCATCAGCTGCTGAAACTCACAACAAAGCAGGGGTGCACAGACTTCTTAAAACCCCAACTTTATGTCACATCCTATGGCAGTCATTCAAATGAGCATTCGGGAAATCTAAGCAAAGCTCAGACAAGCACAAAGGAAAGGATTATTCCTTGCATCTCTGGCAGCAGTTCCACATCCAGAGAGAAAGCTGAGCTGAATCAGGACCAGCTGGGAAACGGACCTCAGCCAAGGCAGGTGCCCCGTGGCGGCTCCAAATCAACAGTGACCTGCAACAGTGACCTGCTCCAAATCAACAGTCACCTGCACTGAAGAGCCCAGTGTTCCCGGGAGCCCAAAGCAGGGAGCACCTGAGAGATCCTAGAACCTCCAGCCTTCCTCTGGGCCACGTACCAGAACACTGTTTTCTTCCCAAGCCCACATACCAAATATGATGCGTGATTTATATCATGAAATACCTAATATCTTAATGACCTACTGTTATCAGGGACGCTTGAATAACCTTGCAAAACTGCCTTCAAAGAGAGAAATGAGCTGACTCCCATTTATTCAGTCATTCCATAGACACTGTTTAAGGACTATGTGCTCTATTCAGAGAGTACCTGAGGGCAGGAACTCCGTTCTCTCTTCCCTTCTGCCTTTGGGGAGAATGAAAGTAGCCCTTAAACCTGGCTGTGCCTCAGGATCACCTGGCATGGAAATGGATGTTGGCACACTGCCATGCTTCTTTCTTTCTGTATCACCTGTGGCTGAGTCAGTGCTAGAAACAGCAAAGCTGAGGATTTGCAACAGAGCACCTGTGCTGACCTCTGACCTCTGACCTTCCCTCTGAGAGGGCTAGGGGTAGCAGCATCAGCAAGGATGGTGAGCTTGTGAGAAATGCAGAGGCTCAGCTCACAGTCCAGAATCCCACTCAGCACTGACCCAGAGAACCTGTTAATCATGCAGGTTTCTCACATGACCACACCCCAGCACGTAAGCCTCAGGGCTAGGGCCTTTACTTTTTCCAAATCAACCTGACATTAAGCAGCCGGGTGTAGGGTAAATGAATTGGTCAGGCGTTTTCCTCCATTAGTCTCTATGACCAGCACCTGTGATGTTGCGCCCTCCCCATGATTGTACATGCCTGGCCCTGTGGGTGTGAGCACATGTGCATGGGCTCACCTGGGCCTGGGAGGAAAAGATAAAAGGGCAGCATCACCCCAGTGAGAGATCATGCGAGAGTGCTAGAGGAAGAGTGTGAAGGTCCCTGGGGCTCCTCCAGTCCTGGCCCTGGCCCTAGCCCTTCCCCATCCCCATCCCCATGCATCTCTAGAACTGCTAGAACCAATAAAGAACCTACCAAGAGCCTGGTGCTTGCACTACAACTGATGTCACAAACAAGATGCTTGCCCTGATACCAGGGAAACTGACAGATGGATAGATATGTTGTCCCTACCTATAGAGACTGCTGTGGTGCCCACAGGTATCCCTGCATGACTGATACCAGCTCCTACAGCTGCCAGGAGAGGTGGCCACTGAGGTTCACTGCTGAACACCACTCCAGAAAATGCCCTCCATGGGAGGAAGTGGACCCACCCAAGTCACTTCTCCTTGCTGAGGCAGCCTCCATCTGATACTTGGTTGATAAAGGTTTAATCACCTCATCACGATATCTGAAGGGCCAGTCCAGTCCCAGTGGATCAGCTGAGGACTCAGTTGCAAGAGCAATTCAACTTCTCCACCTGGCCCCATCCCACCTTCCACACCCCTCCCACATGTTCCCCAAAGCGCTTCAAAATAAATTGGAGTCAGTTTCCTCACACTGTCTAAGAGTATACTGTGTGATAGCAGAAATAATCTCACCATTAACCAGAAAATTCAAAACAGAATAAATACGCTTGAAAGTATGTGCCAGAAGAGAGTGTGAAGAGAACTGCAGAGACTGTGGGACTTTCTGAGGTGCTGAAAACCATGAGATCGAGAGGTTCAGGCAAAAGGAGAGGACTGAGTCAGGCTAAATGGAGAGGATCTGCAGACAGCTGGAAGGAGATGAGGTTGGAGAGAAAGTCCTCAATGCCAGTCTAAGACATTTGCATTCAACAGGCAACAGGAAAATCAGAATAACGTGATAATGATGCCAGTGACACTTCAGGAATACTCACTGACATTGTTTCAAAGGGGTTGGAGTGGCACTGACAACAGGTAGGGAGAGGGGTCTGACCAGAACACTATGACAAACATCTAGGGGAAGGCCTCGGAGGAGGGGCTCGTGTCCTGAAGGGGCTGGCATAGGGGAAAGACCACAGGACTCATAAGGAGACACACCTGGCTGCCAAACCCACTCAGCCACTTACAGCCTGCATGCACTTAGAGAAGTGTCCACACCTCCTGTCACCACCCCCTTCAACATGGGGATCACAGGACTTGGTATTAAACACGCAATGCGCCGGGCACGGTGGCTCGTGCTTGTAAGCTTCAGCCTA
The DNA here is from genome assembly GCA_004024945.1 of Uropsilus gracilis. Lineage (NCBI taxonomy): Eukaryota > Metazoa > Chordata > Mammalia > Eulipotyphla > Talpidae > Uropsilus > Uropsilus gracilis. The sequence continues at coordinate 21,225 of PVHY01010298.1, read as the reverse complement.
TGAAGCGGCCGGGGCTTAGGGATCGCGGTTCGAGTCCCGCCTGGGGCCCGTAGCGAGACCTAGTTCCAAAAAACATCTGGGCGTGGTGGTGCGCACCTGTCATCCCAGCTACCTGGGAAGCTGAGGCTGGGGATTGCTTGAGTCCATGGTACCCCGGGCAACGAGAGCCTGCGGTTCCACGGGCAAAAACAGCGAGACCTAGTCAATCAATCAATCAATCAATCAATCAATAAATACGCAATGCCTGGCACATGATGGGCACGCCGTTCATGGAAGCCACACTCTCAAGGCAGTGGTGTCTCTGTTTGTACATATACCACTTAACACCCTGGTAAGCAAATCTGAACCTGGCTACGATGAAGACTATTCTGGCATCATCACCTCTCAGAGCCTCAGTTTCCATCACACCTGCTGATTACTGAGGTGCTGAAGCTAGAGTTGCCCAGCTCATGACGGGTGCCCTGGAGATCACCGCTTGCACTGGAGACACTGCCTTGCCCAGTTGTTATGACAACCAGTTTCCCAATCAGCCCTGCTATTTTCTATAAATTCTTTCAGTTTCTTCGTGCCTTCAAATCCACAGCCCCTAGAGACTAGCAGCGTGATTTTTTTTTAACTTCCACAGGAAATACCGTCAGCTCTTTCAATCAGCCAATTGGCTGTCCGCTGCTTCTCCAACACGTCTCTCAGGCTGAACCCCTGCATGACCCTGCAGAGCAAACCTTCATGAATGCTTGTACTAATTGGAAATGGGTGCCACACACTATCAGCTGGCTCATCGGTTTCCGGCTGGCATTAGCTTTACAGGAATAGGAACAGAGAACAAAGGAATGCCCAGCAGGCACCTCGTGCACATCAGGGTCTGATGTCAAAGGACCAAGCTAAAGGGTTTCAGTTTAAAGGAGCATTGAATTGATTCTAAAATTAGCTCAATATTAGCACATCACTTTTCCAGCATTTTTTTCTTTTTTTTTTTTTTACTTAAGAAAATCTGCTTTATCTCAGAGCAACTGAAAATGAGAGTATAATGAAATTTATATTTATTTTTCAGCAAATAAATAGAACTCACTTGACATGTGGGAATGTTAAAAACACAATTATTATTATAGCAAAATATAACACCAGTAATTACGTCACATTGGTCTCCGGCAGACCGCCCCTGCTCAAGTACCTGCATCTTTTCCTCTTCCTCACTGTTCCTGCTAATCTTCTCTCCCCTCCGAGTAGCCTGCAAGTAAGAGGGGCAATTGCCTGCTAGCAGTTGACCTGGTGGTATCTGTTCTCCCCTCTTTCTTTCTTTGCCGTAAGCACCCTGATCATACTGTGCGTAAGGGTGGCTGGGGCCCAGCCGAAAGTCTTGATTTCCCAGGTGATCTTGCAGCTACTGACAATCAGATAACACAGTTCTGGCAGCAGCAAAGCTTACTGAGTTCTGGGAAAGCCACTGTTTCAATATTGAAAAACAAACAAAACCCAGAGTCAGATGCAATGCCCCTTCTTGCCCTTCACTCGTCTTCCATTCCAAAATAATACAGCATCTTGTAACGGGGAGGATGAAATCCACACCAAGGTGGGCCAAGCAATAAACTTGAACTCAAGTGTCCTTGAGCACACGGCTGCCTACCTCTAGGCTTTCCATGCAAAAGTCAATCCTCCGCTGGCCAAGACACATTCCTGTTCTGTTCATACAAACAAGTGGGTCTGATACAGAAGGTGAGGAGGGTCCCCTTCGTTCAGCAATCACACACTGAGTGCCAGTTCTGTGCCCGCTCTGGCTATGTACATTGGGCTCCTTGACCTCAGGGAGTGAGGGAGTAGAGACAGAAACAGTAAGCAAGCAAGACAATGACCGGCTGTGCTATTAGGAAGGAAATAACCAGACAGTAAGAGGGAAGGCTGGTCTTTTTTAGAAGGTGATATATGAACTGAGAGCGGAAGGGTGAGGTGCCCTCAGCTGTGTAGGGGAAGGAGCGCACAGCCCCTCCAGTAAGTGTGAAGTCCTGGCCACAGGATAGTGAAGCGGTGTTCAAGGAACAGAGAGGAAGCCAGTGTGGCTGGGACACGGAGAGAGATAGGACAGAAGGAGCAATGCTGGAGAGTTGGCAGGAAAGGGTCACTGGAGGCCCATGGAATCCAAGGAAGGGGGTTGGGACTTGATTCTACATCCCGTAGAGTGCCAGCAGGCCTCAGAGAGGGACAGAACTTGGAATGTGGTTCAAGGAGATTTCCACCCTGTGACAACAAAGGGAGCAGGGGTCCTGCATGACAGCAGCTAGGGCTTGGGAGGGTGAGAAGAAGGGCCAGGACCCCTACACCCCCACAGATAAGCAGTGAGGTCCTCACACCCAGTTACAGCAAGACCCAAGTGCAGGCAGAATCCAAAAGGCAGATCTGAGAGAGAATGGCCAAGGATGTTTTAAAAACACCAAGGAGAGGGCCGGGCATGGTGGCTCGTGCCTGTAAGCTTCAGCCTATGAAGCAGCTGGGGCTAGGGATCGCGGTTCAAGTCCCGCCTGGGGCCCGCAGCGAGACCTAGTTCCAAAAAAATAGCTGGGTGTGGTGGCGTGTGCCTGTAATCCCAGCTACCTGGGAAGCTGAGGCTGGGGATGGCTTGAGTCTGTGGTACCCTGTGGAGAGCCTGCGGTTCCACGGGCCAAAATAGCAAGACCTAGTCTCAAAAAAAAAAAAAAAAAAAAACACCAAGAAGGTAAGAAGGATATCTAGAAGGTGATTAGAAGGAAAGATGAGCGAATTCACAAGTATTTTTTTAATATTCAGAGGGAAAAACAGGATGGTGTTGGAGCTATTAAGTGGGGACCGTGATAGCAAATTAGTAAGGACAGGACAGGGTTGTCGAGAGGCAGCAAGGACACAGCTTCCAGAACATGTGTTGCACTTGGGTGCGAGCGTCAGCCCGAGATTCTCCAGTAAGGCCTGGCAGCTCAGAGATGGAGATGCAGGGACTGAGGGGCAGGTGAGCCCAGACTGGAATAGTCCAGTGCAGCAGTAGGGGGTTGGCACAGCTCCAGGTTGGCAGCGCTGAAACACCAACCACTCACAGTGATTCCTGTCTAACAGTTCCCGTCCTGCAAAGGCTAGGAAATCTAGGTCACAATGGTAAATGTCTGTTGTTAAAATCTAATTTCATTGATTCATTCATTCATTCATTCATTCATTCATTCATTCAGACTAGGTCTGGTTATTTTTGCCTGAGGAACCACAGGCTCACGTTGCCCGGGGTACCACGGACTCAAGCAATCCCCAGCCTCAGCTTCTGAGGTAGCTGGGATTAGAGGTGCATGCCACCACACCCAGCTATATTTTTTTTGGAACTAGGTCTCCCTACGTGCCCCTCGTGGGACTTGAACTGCGATCCCTGGCCCCGGCCGCAGCTTCCTAGGCTGCTGCTTACAGGCAGGCGCCACCATGCCCAGCCTTAAGATCTAACTTCTTGATTACTGAACTAGACAGTCTCCAAGCAAAATACCAGGGAAGCTGACGATGAAAGGCCAGGAAGCCCAGGGTCCAGGGGGTCATGATGCTCACGTACAGCTGACTCATGCCAGGGGGAGGGGCATGAAGTTAAAGCAGAGCTGAGTATTGGAGGGTGCTGCTGAGGCCTGGAGAAGGTCAAGAAACTCAGGGTCAGACTCTGAGGCTGAAGGGCATCTGGTTAGCTACCTCCAACTCAGCCTTGCCCAACCTCCTACTAAAATGCCTATGAGAATAGAAAAAGATCAGGACTCACAAGATCACACAAAATGAAGATGAATAGATGACCTAGTCCCAGCATCTTGGAGAAACTGGCACCATTTATAAAGCAAATGGAGGTAAATTAAGAAAAATCTACTTGGGATTCTGGCTTTGCTTCCTTACATAGGAGCCACCGAGAAACATGTATGTGGAGACTCTGGATCTGTGTCACACGACAGACCTAGAGCAGGGGGCAGGGTGGGCTGTGCCAAGCAGGACACTGGGCAGCCAACCACTTTGCCCTCATAGGTATTGGGGATTCAGGCAGAGAGGACAGAGAGGCCATTCTCTACAGACACACATATCCACACACACTCACATAACACACACATGTAGGCACATACATACACATGAATACACACAACACACACTCATCCATATACTCTCACACAGTTCACACCGTTACACAACATACAAACTCATACAACACATACACTCATACACAGAGAACAAAGGTCATGTTTCTCTATCCATAAAGCCAGTCACAGGAAATGCCAGGAAACAGCTTTACCTCCATTCAAGCTAGACTGTGGCTGACACTACCTCCAGATACTTTCCTAAACAAGAGAAAGAAACACATTTTTTTCTTGGTCTTTGAGCTACCAACAATTTGAGGCATAGTCTTCCCTCCACAGCCACCCAGTGTGAAACATAGCCCCCACTGAAGATGAGGTATACACCACATACTCTTAGACACAGGACCTGAAGATGAAACCTTAATGCTGAGAGGTGTTATTTTCTTGTGTGCTTCCTCTGAACCTTCTAAATTTTTTATTGAGACTAGGTCTCGCTATGCTGCTCAGGATAGTCTTGAACCTGCAGTCTCAAACTAGTCTCGGCCTCCCAAGGCTGGGATTAAAGATGCATGCCACCACACCCAGCCCTTCTAAATTTTCCTTCTAAATTTTCTATATGAGACAGACATTGTATTTGAAACCAGAACAAAATATATCTAATTTTCCCTGAATTGTTCATCTTTAATGAGCCCATCAGGGCAGCTATAAAGTGGGGTGTCTGTGAGCATCGCTGCAGTGCTGCTGGGGCCACTCAGCACAGAGTGGCAAGGAGAGGGATCTTAGTGCTCCAGGGTTCCATGGGCTCCTCAAGGACTCATCCTCAGGCTGGTAGGTGCTAGCAGGAGGTGCACACTCCACAAGGCTGGTATTTTCTAAAAGCCCAAAGGCAGAGGGAGTGGAGGAGGGCACTAAATCCAGGCTTAGCATCACAGCAAAATAGACACAGTCCTGGATTTAGAGACTGGAACCTGATGCAGGTGCTTCCACTCTCCAGATGCCCTTGCTCGAGCTCCTCAACTGGCTGGACTTTTCTTTCCTCATTTGGTAAATGGCTGTAACAATGGCTTCTGAGATTATATTAGAGATTCATGTAAACTAATAGCCAAAAGAAAGATTCATAAGGATAGCAAATACTCAGTAAATGAGGAAATAGACCTGGTCTCAGAAGGAAGTGCGAAGCAATGAGAACAGAAATCCCTTCTTATGACTTCCAAATGCTCACACTGCTTGTGCTCATAAGCATAGTTTGCTCTGCTGCCTAGGGCTACAGTAACACAGCACCACACACAGGAAGCTTAAGTGGCAGGAGTGTATCATCTCATAGTTCCAGAGGCTTGTCATCCTGGCTCAAGGTGTTGGTCCAGTTAGTTCCTTCTGAGGGCTATGGCAGAGCATCTGTCCAGGCCTCTCCTTCATTTTTGGAGCTTTGCTGATGATTTCTTGTGTTTCTTGACATGTTGAAGCATCACCCATCTCTGCCTTCATCTTCACATGTGGTTCTCTGTCAGTGGGTGTATGTCTGTATCCACATTTCCCTTGGACACCAGTCACATTGGTATAGGACTCTCATGACCTCACTTTAATCAGTTACCTCTATCAACACTCCATCTCCAAGTAAGACAACATTCTGAGTGGCGGGTAGCAAAAAAAAAAAAAAAAAAATCACATTCTGAGGAACTAGAGGTTGGGTTTCCAGCAGGCACATTTGGGAGGACACAGTTCAGCTCATAACACCATTCGAAATGGGCTTTATCTCTAGAGAGATGGAGGTGGCAAGGCAGGCAGAGTGGGAGAAGAGTATGTGGGATGGTGAATGCTGCTATGGCTAAGAAAGGACTGCACCGCCATGTGGGTTCAGGAACAGTCATCCGGTCTTCTGGAAAGATGGAAGATGAGGTCGCACACTGGCCAGAGGGTCTCAGTGGCAGAGAGAATTTTGCAACAAAAGCCCAAAGGTCTTGTGTGACTAGATAGATGTCATGAACCAACCACAAAAGCTCCCGGAATGAATGCCCAGAATGGGTTCAGACACTCAACTTCACTCAAGGACAGAATAGCTTTACCAGTAGGAAGGTTCTGTGGGCCACAGGTACCCAGATCCTAGGACTGCTAGGGATCAAAGCCTGAGGGATTGCCGAGAGCAGGGTAAGCAGAAAAAGACTCCATGGCAACTGGGAAGGGGTAGTCTTTCTCCCATGGGTGCCCAAGTGAGGAACCTTAAATTCACCTCTGGTCAGAGTCAACAGGGCTTTATCTAGTGTTCAACAGAGACATAATAAGATGGACTGCTGTTTAAGACAAAATCAATCAAGATGAGAGTCTGGAAGAAGGAATAAGGCAGACAGACAAGAACTTCATTTGCGCAACTTGATCATTAATCCATGTATTCATTTTAATAGCCATTCATTCAAGCATGTAGATGCCAAAGCAGCAGAAATCAGTCACATTGTCCCAAATGGGAACGCTCACAGACTCACTGGAGAGAAAGAAGCAGGAACAAGCTCAGCAATACACTGTGTCCCACGCTTTCACTGGGCAAGGCCAGCTCCCAGTAGGACAGAGTAGCTGGCCAGGTAGTGAGAACCATCAGAACAGGAGCCTTCCTCAACCTTTATAAACGCCTCTGGTTTTTGTAGTGATTTTTGCAAAATGACACTTATAACAAAGAGGTTTGCATTTGGCAAAAGGGGTTTAGGGAGGGGGCAATGTTTTCTTTCTATGCCACCATTCTGATAGACAAGAACTCAAAGAGGATGAGCAGGTGGAACCTCAAGAGAGAAACTATCATCTCTGGGGACGACAAGAAGATATGGATGCACAGAAATTTCCGAAGTATTCATGGGTACAGAGATACGAAGGTAAGTGCAAGGACCTCGACTGACACAGCTTATCATGCTCATGGAGAGACACTGGGCAGTAATTATTTGAATATATAACCAACGTGGAAACAGGTGTATAAAGGGAACTGGGGGAAGAAGAAACAGGCTTATCCATCCGGAGGCCCCAACAGGAGAGAGTGTGCGCAGGGTGGTCAAGCAAGGACCAGATTAACCCAATAACACAAACTAGGGCCCGGTTTCAGAGCCTGCAACTCTCATTCTCAGGGAAGGCATCCCAAGAACCCTCCTTTGCCTCACCTGGCTGGGGGCCTCAGGAGCAGACTTTCTTCCCCCATGGGGCTCTTGCAGAGAGGTCTTCGTACATGCTGGCCTCTCCCTAGGCCAAAGGACTGCTCACCCCTCTCCCACAACCTATTGGCTTTCCAACAGCTTTCCCCATACTATTGTAGGACGGGCCATGCCACCCTAAAGTATGTCCACCTTTGTATCTATAAACATATATTATTTACTTGAGGTCAAGGAATATTTCTTACTGGTCTTTGCAGCAGATGTATTTAAAGGACCAACAGAACAATGAAAGGACAACATAGGGGGACAGAATTGAGAGCCTCATCTCAAGAGCACTGTCAGAATGAAATAAGGTGAACAGATTTATAGGTGAAACTAAAAAGACAAATTTTAATAGGAATAAATATAAAGACCCCCAGCTGGGTTACTGAAATGCAGAGCACACATGCGGGACACACAAGGACAAAAACTCATCCAATAAACACCCAGGTGCCACTGAACAATCCAATCCCAGTTGCAGATGCTGTGTAGAAAGCAGTGGAAACACAACATCCCTGATGTCATAGGACTTATATTTGACAAGAAGGGAAGATCTACGGGTTTGATTTAATCACAAGACTCTCATTGCCTGAGGTACTACAGACTCAAGTGATACCCAGCCTCTGAGGGGTATCTGGGATTACAGGCACATGCCACCATGCCCAGCTATTTTTGAGAGTAGGTCTCACTATATTGCCCCGTTCGGGTCTCAAACCTGTGGACTCAAGTGATTCCTAGTCTTGGCCTCCCTTCCTAGGCTGGGATTAAAGGCGCACTCCACGGTGCCCGGCCTTAATCACAAGCTTAATGACAGTCATCAGGGAATATGGCACCAAATAAAATCTAATGTAATTTTACCTCAACCAAGAGCAGTTCAGTGCCCACTCTACATGTGTCTCCTGTGGTCCCAATGCTCAGCCAGCATCAGGGCTGGGAATTGCCCAGAGACGCTTCAGATCAACACAGACTCTAGTCAATGGTGCGTTTGAAGGAAGATGGCGAAACCCACCATGGTCTGAGGATGAGTGAAGGAATTACATGAGTGTGGCCTGGAGGACAACGAAGAGAGGCAGTGGCCGAATACTGAAAGCACTTGTCTATGTAGGACTCAACCCCAAGGGGCCAGAGTTCACCAGGTGGAAATTATCAGGGATCAGGAAGGCAATATTTAGGCGTATGGTAGTTCCTTCCTGTTCTGCTGTGGGGATTCAGGGATATCTGATCTAAGATGCTTTTTAAGCATAGCTCCTGGCCCTTGGGAAATCATCAAAGCAATGTTAACTATTGGTAAGAAGAAGTGCAATTCATTTTATTTGACTATCTTGCCATGTATTTAGATCAATCACTTGCTGTCTATAATTCTGCAATCTTGCATTCACTAAAGCAATTATCACAGCAATTTAAAACTATAAAGGAGTACTTTAGAAAAATGGTTTTTCTAAGATGTTTCACCTTCTAGAGAAATTAGAAAAAAACTAATGGTACAAGATGATATTTAAGGATGTGATTTAAAGGACATGATCAAATTGAGTTAAACTGGGAAACTATTAATGCATGGCATGATTAAGCAAGGCTGGGCCTGGCAAACTCAGACTCCATCTTCCTGAGGGGACCCCCTACCAGACAACAGAAGTTAAAATCAATCCAACAAACTGATTTTATGAGGACTAAATCATGCCAGACCAATTCAATTTCCTCCTGGGATGGAGAGACAGGCTTCAGTGACACAAGGAAGCAATGGGTATCAGATACTGTGGTCGCTGTAATGAGAGAATCTGAAAACTTAATTGAATTCTGCTGACTAGTGGAGATGCTCTCCAACAACAGGAATTAGAGGCTGAGAATCGACCTCTGAGTAATAAGGAGGCAAGAAACTCTTCCTTGTGGGACTGTATCTGAACTGAACTAAGAAAAATGGAAATGAAGTTTACAGGCAGATATGCTTAAGTGAGGTTTTCAGCAGATGTGATGGTGGAGTTGGGTGGGGGCGTTGGAAGGAATGGAATCCTGAGCCATGTCAGATGTTTCATGGTATAGTGTGAAGTTGGGGGGACTTCTAAAGAAAGGTCACAAGACCAGCAAGGCACTTGAAAGAACCTAAGTTAAATTGATTGAAGCGGTAAGACTTGAGCAGAAAGGACTTCAGGGGAAAGAAAAGGGGAATGAGACTAGGCAAAGCTGAGGAATACAGGGTGGGTTTAGACAGAGCACCCATTCATTCAGAAAACCCTCATCAAATCCCAAACCTGGTCACCCATGTCTCCACAGTGTGGTCAGTGCAGGAGATAAACAGGTCATCATCCACTGCCTGCCCTCACACCTCCTGAGGTTGGGTGGTCAGATCAGAAGTGGCTTCGATGTAACATGAAAGGTGAACAACCAGAGGTTCAAAACAAAAGGGACTCTTGAGGATTAAGGGAACCAAGGAAAACATGAACTGTGAAGTGGTGGAAAGACTGTCCAGACTCAGGCCACTGAACTGAATTCCATCTGCCTTGAACACATACCTTCAGAGACCTTCCCCATCTCTGGAATTCTAGATATGAAGCCACTTTTTGGATAGGACTCTCCTCAATACAGCTTTTCCTTTTGTCAGAAAAGGACTGGAATTCAGGCATTCTGAATTCCTATCTCAACATGGTCACTGTGGGTCATGAGGTGCCCCCAGAAGTCTGGGACTGAATTCATAGGTTCAGCCCGGGTGATGGTGTGGGGGTGGGAGATGGAGGGAGAGTAGCAGGAAGAACATGGGGGAGGAAAAGCACAAAGCCTAATGGCTTCTCTCCCCTGGTGTCTGGAACACAGAAGATTTGTCACTTACTGGGATGATTGACTGACTAAAGAGGACCAAGTCCCAGTCTAAGAGCTACAGGAACCAAATCACTTTTCTAAAGGTCCTAGGGGATACCAATGTCCTCCAAGGGAAGCCTTGATTCCATCTGATCTCCAGCAATGCTCTACCTCCCTAAAGCTGATAGAAATTTCTGGAATTTCCAGAACTCAAAATAACTTGGCCCATCTGAGTTGCACCAGTTTTAGGGTGCTGTCCTGGCACTGGGACTGAGTTCTTCCTGTGACCCTGAACGATAAGGTCTTCAAACCCCCAGCCTAGTAGAGCTGACCCATGTTTGGCAGGATACCAGGAATGAGCATGCTTGCCCAGGCCCCACCTGTTGTAAAGACCAAATCTCATGATGCAGGATGGAATGTGACTCAGGATAACAGAGTAATGAATGAATAAATATTGGAAACAAATGTATGCATATTTAACCATTCCATAATAACTCTCATATCCATAAGAAAGTACACACACACACACACACACACACACACACACACACCATAAACCCTCCGTCACCAAGGCAACCAACCACTGAGGCTGCACTTTGTTCTTTTTCATGCTAGATCTTTCTAAACTTATTTCGTTGGAGTGCAGCTCTGATCTTTGGCCCTCTGCTGAGAAGTACCTCAGCTCTCTAGAAAATGCACTTATCTGATATTTACCAGGTCTCTTTTGAAGGCTTATGTTTTATCTTCATTCTGACACTAAATTCAGCCAAACATCATTTGGAAACTTGTTGAAAGCATCACAAGACAAAATAAGCATTATTATCGTTGCTGCTGTGAGGCAGAAAAACTAGACACATAGTGTTATGCCTCGAAGTTTTCACTGACAGCACTTTCAAAAAGGCGCATTGCAAATTTTGTGTGAAAAAGAAACCAGCTTTGATTTTTAAAAATGGGGAGAACCTAGTCTCAAGAATAAAATGTCAGCTCTTATTTGGGAGGCATGATTTTGAATTATTGATATTTTTAGGATAATACCTATTCCCCCCCTTATAATTATGCTTCAAAGTAACTTCATTTTCTATGTTCGATTTCATGATTGCAAAATGCCAAGAGTTAAAACATTTCTTGTCCAAATAGCAATGTGGAAACAGTTAAAACATTTTAATGCGAATATTACTGTGACTTACGACAACATCCATGTAATACAAGCAAGTTTTCCCCCGTTTAACATCACCAACAGGTTTGTGACGGGTCACCTGCAGCAACAGTTGGTCTATTTTCACCTCGACCCTACCGAACTTTTAGAAAAAAAGTTAGGCTCCTGATCTGTGATGGAAAGTTCTCTGCATAGCCTTCCATCAGGTTTCTGCCAGCGGGAAAATTACCTAGGTAAGAGTTTTTAATTGACAGCCCTGATCCACTTGCAAAGTCCTGCCTCACACCCCATGCAGTGGGGAGAGAAGGCCTTGGCTAGGACACTGTTGGAAGAGCAAGCTGAAGTACAGAGCTAGTGCACGAGGGGTGGAGGGCCGGAGGGGGGGGGGGCAATTATTTTGCTCTGAACTAGGATTCTGCTTTTCTGAGCCCGAGAGAGAGTCCTCGCCAGCAGGGAGAAAAGGGAAAGCGCCAAGGATTTCACCCAGGCAATCTGGGTGAGGTAGGTGCTGGGTCTGTAAATCAGGCCACGTAGTCGGTGGCTGGAGAAACGACCCCGCTGGGGGGGAGGGGGGAGAAGTGGCCCAAATCCCCACAGGGGAGCAGCCAGGTGGAGCGGAGCGCGTGGGCTGAGGCCAACGTGCGTGCGGGTGCGCACTCCCAGCCCCTCGCCCCCTGCAACCCACAGGCGCCGGCGGGGGCAAAGGGTCTCGGGTTTCCCTGGGCTCCGGGGGTTAGCTTTGCCTCTGCCGGGGTTTCCTTTGGCCCGGCTCCCAGGGTTCGGGTCCCCCAGCCAGTCCATCCGCCTGTCCGTCCTCAAGCACATCCAGTCCCTCTTCCTCCACTCCCTCCCGAATGCTCTCGTGGGGGGGGGGGGGGAGGCGGGCTCCCCCTGCTCCTCCACCCCCACGGCGCCCGCTTCCCCCTCCGGTGACCCCGGCCTCCCGGCGCTTGGGGGTCTGAGGAGCCGGGCTCACTCACCCGCGTGCAGGCCGCCCGCCTCGGGGCCGCTATCCGGGGCGGCGACGCTGGGCGGCGCGTCCGAGTCGGTGTAGGTGAGCCAGGTGGACTCGGTCTCTCGGGTCCAGCTCTCGTAGTAGCGGGGCTCGATGGCATCGGCCCGGCTTCCGCCGCAGCCCATCCTCCCGCGCTGCCGACGCGCCCGGCGGCGGCTCGGCTGGCGGCTCCCGCGGCGGCTCAGCCCCGGCGGCGCAGCCCTGGGTGGCTCGGAGGCGGCGGAGACATCACCGGGTTCCCGCACGCGCCAGCCCGCACCGCAGCGAGGCGCCCAGCTCCCGCCGCCCCCGCCGCCCCCTCCGCGGGGCCCTCTCCCCGCGCATCCCTCCTCTCCGCCTCCAAGGCCCTCCCCTTCCCCACCTCTCCCTCCCCACCTCCCCTGGTCCTGGCCAGGGGCGGCCCTAAAGCAGGAGAGCTGCGGTCCCCTGAGGGGTTCACCCCGCCGGGTCGAGACACTGCTCTTTGGCTATTGTGCATCCATCCATCCATCCACACCAACCCCACTCCACTCCCTTCTTTCCTTCCTCCCTTCCTTCCTTCCTTCCTTCCTTCCTTCCTTCCTTCCTTCCTTCCTTCCTTCCTTCCTTCCTTCCTTCCTTCCTTCCTTCCTCCCTTCCTTCTTTCCTTCCTTCCTTCCTTCCTTCTCCCTCCCTCCCTCCCTCCCTCCTTCCTTCCATCCTCCTTCCCTTCCCCTCCCTCCACTGAAATGCTTAGGAAGGGACCCCAATCTTTCTAACCACTTATTCAAAAGCAACAGAGCTAGAGATGCCTCCAGTTCACCCGGAGTGAAGTGTGGCTACTGAGAATTAAGGAGTTGGCAAAACCCTGATCTGTTTTAACCCAAGCAGCAAGGCAGGCCTGGCACTGAAAGTCGGTTGGCACTGCTCCAACACTGATTTCTGTTCTGTGACTTCACAGCCCCCTGGATTTTGTTCTCAAGAAAGCAAAAGTCAACCAGGAAACACCTGCTGGCAAAACCCCCCTGTGGATGGGGCTAGAAGGCACTGGATGGCTTCCTTCCAGGCTCACAGGGACCTTGACTTCTCCTGAGTCCATCACCTTGTCAGCCTTCCATCCCCTAGAGCAGTCAGCTCTGTGGGCTCAGACCTAACGCTCAAACAGGTGGGCCCACAAGTTTACCTGTTCCTAGGAAACCAGAGCACGTAGTAAAAAAGGAAGTTACCCTCAAAGAATGGGTTAGAAATGGAAAGGATTGGAAGAATAAATCCTTTACCACCAGTCTCTGTCAAGATGGTATTGAATAAGTATAGTTTGCAGTCTTTCATCATATATAGAATATCTATTTTGGCAAAACAGATATGTAATAAATATAATATGCAAGTCATTAGTGTGCATGTTACCCATCGTATACAATCTGGTGTGCACTGTTTAACATGTAAGTTATATATATTTCCTTACTATCTAAAATAGGGTTTTCCTAATGAATAAATGAAACTTCTCCTAAGCCAAGATGGCAGAAAGCAAAGAGGCAGTTACCATTAATTTACATGGAAAAGTAACAAAAACTTGCAAGTTCCAAATCTATAACTTACCAAACTGTACTAAATAATACATAAGCTGCTCATGCAGGAGTCTGTCATTTTGTGATGAACGTGGTAGAAGAGACAGAATTGTCTCAATCCACAAGTCCTCTTCCTGCCTCCAGGTCAGTTCTGCTCTGCAGGGTCATTATGGACACATGTCCTTGTGGGTCCACAAGTCCAAGTCCCATTTTACTGCGCTCCTACAAATAACTGTTCTTGCTCAGGCCTCAGGGCTAAGGAAACTGGGTGATACGGTCTTCTCAAATAATTCACTTTCAGTGCAATAGGTTCAGGGTCTTTGTGCCAGAGACTAATTTATGCCCTCAGGAGTGCAGCAGGGAGGTTAGAAGGATGGAACTCCTATTGCCAGGTGGGTGCATCCTATGGCCCTTGGATTCCTTAGCTATTTCAATTACAACCCTCTAGTTGGTATTGAAATTTTTCCTAAAACTTTGGAATAAATGTAATAAATTGAACAAGAGATATAATTATTCTAAGTAGAAGAAAGTAGCAACAGAGATTAGGAAGCCTTAGCTACAACCACCCAGAGCAATGAAGCCAATTAAACTATTAACTAGACTATTGATGAGTACTATTGGTTACCTCGCAGGAGTCTCAAAATAAAGGACCTGTGGCTTTAAGCCCTTTTGTCATGGGTCTGACCCCATCTTGCTTCTATGAATCTGGAGCAAAGGAGTTTAGGGGCCAAAGTCTTTTCACCTCTAGGTCTTATTTCTGTGGTTCAGCATCCTGAGACTCTGCCTAACTATGGTAAGTTTGACAAAAGAGACCTTCAGTAAAGAAGGGTCAAGATCAGAACAAAAGATCAACATCCTCCTAAACTGGCCCTATGGATCAGTCCTCTAAAAAGAAGGATAGATTCGCTGACATATAAATTTCTCCAAGTGTAAAAGTAATGCAAAAGAGGAATAATAGCAGCAATACATCTGGCCAACAGGGTGCAGATCCAGGTAAGTCACTTTTAGTCTTGTGTGCCAAATCTCAGCAAGTACCCCAGTCACTCTGGATTCAGCAAATAAACCAGAACAAATAGTCTCTGCTCCCTCTCTCTGGAGAATTCTAAAGCAGTTTCCACCAAGCACCAGTCACAGTTTGCAATCTGGACTAGCTGACACATCCTCACTGGCATAAGAAGTGTAATTTTGTTGTAAGGGGGAGAGCCTATATCCAAAATATGATAGCACTCCCCACACCTGGGAAACAGACAGTGTCACTTGCCACTGGTCCATCCATACATCTCTGAGGATGGCTGCAACCCCCTGTATTGTAGTATGCACCTGCAGTGTGCTTGGAATTCAAGTGATGGAGATAAATAGGGAGCAAAAACAAGAAAGGGAAATTAAGAAAAGGAAAAAGAAAGGGAAACCGAAATAGTAAATAATAAGAGAATATATGACATTCTGGCTTGGTTTGCGGGATTAGAATAAAAGAAAAAGAAAATTTAGTAAAAGAAAAAAGAAATTGAAGATGTTATCAGAAAGTATTTATATAGGAAGTAGATTTTAAATGTGAAACTCATCACTTATGGAGTAAATTCTCTCTCCACTAATCTTCAAATCAAACAATTTTCCTGAGACAAGAGATCGCCTCATTGGATTAATTCTAGAGAGATTCAACAAGTTCTTTCAGTGGCTTCAGAATCTATCTCAGTGCCTGAATTAATATCCTGTGGCACCTTCTCATATCCTAAATGAAAATTCACACCAAAGCTCTGGATGATATTTCAAGATTTTAATTTCATTATATTTCCTTTCAATGTGGTACTAACTAGTTGATAAGATGTAATGAATAACTGATTTGTTTTCTCACAAGAGAATATGAGTCACATTGTACTGGAAATGACCTGGAAAGGAAACGCTGGTAGTGATGAGAAGGATGGAGGATTTTTTTTTTAATTACAGAACATCTTCAAATCATAGAGTGTAATAGAATAATAGGGGACTGAAACAGAGGTGAGAATAGATCCAAAAATGTATATTCCCACAGGATAAATTCCAAAGAGAATTCTGAAAACCCAGAGAAAGTTTTGATAAAAGATGGATATAACACAATATATTCTTAAGGACCTGTAAAACCATCATTGTCTGTATCTTCTAATGTAGTCTTGAGCCAGTCAGTATTTTATCCTCTGCACTTCTCTTCACCTGCAACAATGGAAGTTTGAGTCATTTGCCCAAAGTTACTATAAACATCAGGAAGAGATGGGCTGGAATGTAGGTTTTCTAGTCCCTGCACATAGTATCACATTTCTTTTTATCAGGAAGGTAGTAACTACTTAACAAAGCAGAACAAAGAGCATTTTCTATGGCTTTGAATAGTGTGTTCCTTAATGACCATCAACCCCATTCCCATGAGTCAGCTGTCTCTGCTTGCCCTTGACCCTGGATGATTTTGACAACATTGTGAATTGGAAGAACCATTTGAGACCTGGCTGGCACCTGTAAGACTACATCTGATGAAAGAGCTGAAGTAGATGAAGTAAATTTTGGCTAGTGCACTTGGCAGGAGACTGCTAGTTGACAATGCCTGAGGCCCAGGAGCTTGGGGCTGGGTTTCTAAGGTGAAGTTCAAGGGATAGAAAAGAATGTCTTCACCTCTGCCTGCAGCCTGGAGCATGGAGGCAAACTGTCTCTTGGGACTCCTGAAGGTTCTTGGTCATGTCCATGTAGTAAAAATAGGTCAAATAACTGAGTCTTTCTCTGAAAGAAAAGAATTTTCTTTTCTTGCAAGAAAAGAATTATCCAAAAGGAAATTTTGTTCGCTATTAATTATACACCAGTTAACCTGGACTATCATTACAGATATCTTGTATATCTTATTAATTTCCCTTTGCAAAGAGTTGCTTTCTTACTCCACCAAAACAAATAAACAGGAGTCCAAGCAAGTGGAAAAAAATGCAATTTTTCAGTTTTATTGAGAGGTAACTGACATGCACAGCACAATGGCATGATATGTGTCAATATTATAAAATGATCACAGTAAATTTAGATAACATTAATTGCCATGCATAATTACAAGTTTTTTTTTCCCCAGCAGTAAGGACTTTTTAAGGTCTGCCCTCTTAGCAATTTGCAAATATATAATGCAGTATTGTTAATTATGGTCATCATAGTGTATGGTAAATTTCCAGACTTAACTTTTCTTGTAGCTGAAAATGTGAGTCCCTTTAGGGCAGGGCAGGTTATTAATTGTGCGAACATGTAAGGTGAGCCCACCTTATAGAAAACTCAGGCGAACAATGGTGGTTTTCCAGATGGGAGGGAAAGAATGCTGGATTTTTACACTATCAGTGCCTTTTCAGTTGTTGTCACTGGGATGGACATCTTCACCAAAGAAGATACAGAAGAAGAGAGGGGGTGATTCCAGGCACAATGGTGTGTGCCTTTAAGTGCAGCTACAGAGTGTGGCTGAGACTAGGAATCTCTTGAGTCCATGGGTTCAAGACCCAAGACCTGCCCGGGGCAACATAATGAGACCTAGTCTCAAAAAATAGTTGGGCGTAGTGGTGGGCGCCTGTAATCCCAGCTACCTGGGAAGCTGAGGCTGGGGATCATTGGAGTCCATGGTACCCCGGGCAACATGAGCCTGTGGTTCCCCGGGCAAAATAAAAAGATGGGGTGAGACACTGACAAGCCAGACGAGTCTCTCAACCCTGTCTCTATAACATGAAGGTGGAAATGAGGCTCAGTGCACTTCTGTTTTCCAACAGAAAAATACCTGCTTTACCAGAAATGAAAACCACAACTTCCAGATTATAGCAATGGAAGCTGGGTGGAAATGGGCAGGCAGACAACCAGGTCTTTCATTTGTAAATGCCCTGTGAAAATGCTGCTGTCTGAGAACTGGCAGCTCCGGGCTGGTGGAGAAGATGCCCAGGCAGTTCATGGGCTGAATATAGTCCATGGGGTGAAACTTCCCTTGCAATGCTGTGCATGTGCATGCGTGTTAGTGTGTGAGTGTGTGTGTGTGTGAGTGTGTGTGTGGGGGGGGAGTGTGTGTGTGTGAAACTGGCTGTTTCTGGGGGGTGGGGTGGGAGGAAGGTTATTCAACTGAAGATTTAGAATGATGTTGCCTCCCCCTCACCCCCCCCCAGCCCATGTCCCTGTGTCTAAATTCTGGCTCGGACACCTACTAACTGTGAGACCCCAGACACCTTTCTGTGCCCAGGTCTCATCTGTGATACGGAAGTAAGCATGATATCTGCTTCTCAGGGAAAGAGGTAACACATGGAAAGTCCCGCCAACAAATCTTAACACCTATAGTGTATTCAGGGATGGCAGCCAGCATTGTAATCCTGAAAGTGCTTTACACTTGTCATTGCTATTCCCTCATGGGTCTTCTCTGTGTCCCACCGCTGACATCGCAGGGTTGCATCACATGCTCTCTCTTAATGTCCTTAAAGCCCTGACATCCTCAGAGCAAAACAAAGGGTGGGGACAAGTTAAAGTAACTCCAGGGGAGCTCCCATAGTAGGCAGCTCCCCTCCCTTTCTTGGGGAGCATGCTCACAAGCAGAGTCACAGATGCATTTTGCCCCCAGAGGCAACCAGGGATAACCCCTGGGGCAGCTAGGAGGTGTCTACCCCTGCATGGACACTCTTTCTGATAAATAATCGATCCGACAGACTTGGTGCTGCAGACCTCCCCTGGACAGTTTTCCCAGGGTCAGAACAGGTTTCCTCGGAGAGTGACAGCAGGTCTCCGCTCAGTTCCTCTAATCATAACAGCTCACATCTATGGGGTACTTCTGTGCCCCCATCCCTGTGTGATAAGCACGTTGAACTTGGACTAACTCATTTTGTCTTCATAGCAATGTGAGGAAGTAGGGATTATTGAAACCCCATCTTCAGAATGAGAACACTGAAATTTTGGCAAGTCAAGTGACTTGCCCGACGTCAACCACAACATTCAGGCCAGAATTCAGACCAAGGTCCATGTCAGCCCCAAGTGCAGGCATTAGTCACAATGCCAATCTGCCCCTTGAGAGCAGTTCCCATGGGCTGGCTACTGGCAAACATTTGAGGAGCTCTGCATGTCACAGACCCGGGTGGGAGCCCATGAGGTCGTTTCCCAGGGCAACCTTATTGCAGGAAAGCTCCATGTGCTCTCCCATGGTTCATGGGAGGAAAAGTAAAGATTATTAAGGACATTAGGAGATATTTCCCAGCTCTGATCGGTATCCGTACTGTGAGTAATCCTGTCCAGAATTGAGAAAATTGGTTACTGGAAATAGGGTGAAAAAACTCCCTCCACACTTTAGAACTCTCTCACAAACCATCCTAAGACCAAATCCAGGAACAAGCCATGAATATAAAAAACTATGATTTGATTTTGTTTATTATCTGTGTTACATAGGGTGTTACCCTGGCAGCGCTGGGGGGAAATGAGCTAGTGAGAATGATGTGTGGGCTGGTAGTATGTTTGAATTACTGCATTGTTGAGTTAACCTCCTGATCTATTCATTCATATAGTTGGATTAACTGATGTGTATTTTAAGTTCTCAAATATATGCAGGTAACGCTTAGGACTCTCAGAGAACTGCTGTTGTCTCATAGGCTGGAGGAGGTAGTTTCACTCCTCTCAAAGCATCTCAAGTAAGAATAGAACTTTAGGATTGATGGGGAGAGGAAGCACTTTACTGATTAAATCCCTTCTAGAAGAGCAGTCTCTCTCTCTCTCTGTCTCTCAAAAATATATATGGCAGGGGAGAGGGTAACATAGTGTGTGAGAAGTTACAATTAACTTTTCAAATATCCCTAAACCTATCTGGACAAAGACTGGGATGGGCTTTATTTGTTTGAGAAGATGGGGAGCCTACTCAAAGGTACGAGGAAGCAGGCTTGAATCTAAAGCCAAATCCTAGCTGCCAGAAAGATGGTTCTTGGTATAACTTAGTGGTCTTGTTCAGATTTGCCACCTTCCCCACTGATGCTCTCCTCCCAGCCTCTCAAACTCTCTTCTTCTATCAACCAACCCTGCAGAAAGTGGGAGGCTAAAAGCAAAATCAGATCTACTTTTGCTTAAAGTTGTCTATTATGAAGGCATAAATTTCATTCCTCCTGCACTCCACTAATCAATGAAACATGCACAAAAATAGGAAACATGCTTTGGCACCTCTAGGACTGCATGTCCTGGCTAGAGTATCTGGTGCCCAGAAGAGGTGGCACCCAGGAAAATAACAAGGATACCCAGGAGAATAGCCATGGTGCCTGGTGTAGACCATGGTAACACATCTGGGTTTTGTTTTAAGAGCAATGGAAATTATTTTCATCAGAAGAGAGAATAATTTGGATTTCAGTTTTTAAAGGAGGGCTTGTGTAGAGACCTGAGAGAGAGAGTAGGGAAAGCAGTTTGGAGACTGTTGCAAAAGTCAAGGCAAGAAGTGATAGTGGATCATATATTAAAGTGGTTGTAGTGAAGATGGAGAGAATACAAAATAGATGGATCCTAGGGTTAGAGTCAAGAAGGCCACTCATGTTTGGGATTGCAGGGTTCAGAAAGAGAGAAGACAAGAATAACTCTCTGATTTCAGCTTGTCTACTTGAATAAGTGAGAGAAACTTGATAGGGAATAAACTTGGAGGGGAAAAATTTGTTTTAGATGCATTGAGTTAAACATTCCAGGGAGATAAGTTGGTTATTCAATAGAGAAAATGGGGAATCATAATAAGGTCAATGTTGAAGCCATGAACAAAAGTGTGAGGTGCCCTAAAGGGAGAATAAGTGTAAGGGATCAAGTCTGGAGGAAACCATTATTTGGAGGAAAATGAACTTAGAAAGAAAACAGAAAAGAGACTATCAGTGAAAACCAAACTGGCATTCCAGAAGCCAAGAGAAAAGAATTTGCCAAGGAGTGAACAGTTCTGACTAAGGCTGCTGAGAGATTGTGTTGGTCAAAGAGGAAAACCAGCCCCCTAGATCTGAGAACACAAAAATCAATGGTGAACTTGGCAAAAGTGACATTATATGGGGGTTGGTATCAGAGACAGGGTGAGTGGGCTAATAAGGGAGTGAATACATGCATCTCTATCTTTTCTCCTTGATACCTACCAAAAAATAGAGTGACTGTTTTTTACATAAACCCATAAGGATGGTGAGAAGTGGGGAGGAGAAAATAACTAAAAAAGTTAGAAATAATGAATACCTTTTAGAAATGACATAGAAGATGACAGAAAACTGAATCCTCAGTCAGTAAGACAGGAAAGTTACAATCAATACAATTTAAACCTTCAAAGTCTGAGAAATCGGTGGCACCAGAAACTCAAAAGTGGAGAAAAGCTTAAAGGTCAAAACTGACATCAAAACAGGAGAACAGGTTGAAGACAGTTCAGAAAGTAGTTATATCTGCAGAGCCCCCATCAGACCCTGAGCTGTCTTTGAATTGTTCTTCCTCACCATGGCAGAAGATTGGATTTAAAAATAACAAGTCCTCAGCAGTGCCCAGGGTTCGCGTGGGCCTCTGTGCCCGCGCACCCTACGGCCAC
>PVHY01010297.1:0-52462 GCA_004024945.1 Uropsilus gracilis | reverse complement strand
GCGATCCCTAGCCCCTGCCGCTTCATAGGCTGAAGCTTACAAGCACGAGCCACCGTGCCCGGCTGTTTGCTTGGTTTTTATTGAGGTGAAGTTCAAATCAAATTAAATTAGCTGTTTTAAATGTACAAATCAGTGTCACTTAGCACATTCACAGGATTGTACAACTGCCATGTTGATCTGGTTCCAAAAGTTTCCATCATCCCAAAGGTTTGCTGTTTTATAATATAAAAGTTATATGACAATTTTGCCTTAAACTTGGATTGAAATCCTTTCTGGTAATTACTAAGTATTATTGAAGTGAAAAACATTCTGTTTTGAACAAGGGTTGTGCTGGATTTAAGTTACAGTCGGGATTTTCTAGCCACTTGGGTTTCAGAAGGATATTTAACTGAGCCTGCTTCCTCATGGCTCATAAAGGGGGCAGTGATGTCTACTTGAACATGAAACTGTACAGGTGATGAGTAAAAAAAACTTCAAGTACCTCATACAGAGTACAGTTCTTAGTGCTTGCCTAAATGATGGTAGCTCTTCTTCATCATATTAATGACCAGAAAAGAATTACCTGCGCAGGTGTCTGGGCCTCAGATTCCCAGAGAAAAATGGAGCGCCAGCGTAAATGATTAATATGTTCTGATATTAAGGTAATAAGTTACCTGTCTCCTACCCTCACTTTAAAGAAAATTCCTGTCACTTTCTTTTTCTTTTTCTTTCACCCCTACAGGCATATGCAAACACCATATACATAGGCATCCATGCCACAAATCACATACACACTACATATACATATGTCAAACACACAAATCATAGACAGACACGTACACACCTCTCACACACTCTCACTTATATCACATGCATGTCACATGTCACACATCATACCACATACCTGTCATATACAAACCCTATGCATAAACATGTGCATACACATCACACACACATGAGTTTTATGAACAAACATCTCATTTCTCATATTCTTTTTTTTTTTTTTTTTTGAGACTAGGTCTAGTTATGTTGCCTGGGGTAATCCAGATCCCACGAACTCAAGCAATCCCCAACCTCAGCCTCCTAGGTAGCTGGGATTATAGGCACCTTCCACTGTGCCTGGCTGCTTTTCAAGACCAGGTCTCATTTTGTTGCCCAGGGTTGTCTCCAACATGCAAACTCAAGCAATGCCTGGCCTCTTTTGCCTCCCAATGTTTGGATTACAGGCACACATCACCACACCTGGCTTATTTTTTATCTTCTTGAGCAGAACAACATAATTTTTAAAATAGTCTTAAGATATTCATGACTAATAGTAAACAGTCCATGTATTAAGCATACAAGTTGACAAGTTTTGACATAGATACACATCCATGAAATCTTCACTATGATCAAGATGTTGAGGTATCATCATTCCCGAAAGTTCTCTGTTACCCCTTTGCAATCATCTCTCCCATCCCTTTCCTCCGAATTCTTTGATGCTTGAGAAGACACAGGAATCAGCATTTTTGTTATACAGTGTGTGTAGACAGGTACCACAAAGACAGGGACTCTGTAGATGTTGCTCATTATTGAGTTGCCAGCTACTGATAGAATACAGAAAAATAGGAGATGTTCAACAAACATTTGTTAGCTGAATGAATAGCTCCTTTGTCCCTTGACTCCCGAGGCAGTGATACTTAAGCTTTTTTCCTGAGCCCTGTGGTGATCGATGCCAGGATAGAGAGCTCTGGGGGTCTGAGTGGCTGTGAGCACTTCACAGAGGAAGAAAATTGCTCTGAGGCTCTGATGATGAAAAGGGTTTGTTAAAGAAGGCAGAGCTAATGGCTTGTGCACAGGCCAGGAAGCAATCTGGGGAAGATGAGAAAATACAGAATGAATTGGAGGCAAACCAGTCACTGACTTGACTGACAAGTGACAAGGATTAGACTCCCAGGAGCTGCAGGAGACTGGAGCCTTTGTGAAAAGGGAAAACAAAAATAAAAACAAAGCAGGAGCTGCTGTTACTTTGAGAATCGTGAGATGGTAGAATTGGCATGGATATTCAAAATTAGACAAATAGCCTCATCATGCAGATGAAAAAGATGAACTCCAGTGAAGCATAATAATTTTCTCTAGCTCCCATGGCAAAAATAGTAGGAGATCTGGGAAGAATTTAAGTTCTCTATTCTCTTTCTGTCTACCCTGTTCATCTTTTAATAATATTTCCTTAACATAACCCATAAGCACCATGCTGGATACTGAGATTACAAGCTTGGAAAACATGGTTTCTGGTATGAGTGAACTCAAAGTTTCATGGTGAAAGATAAATAAGTGCTGATTAAAGTATATTTTGAGCCTTTTCATTAGGCATTGCTAAGGAGTCCTTGGCCCCCAACCCTGCCTCTGTCCTTTTAGGGTTTGAGGAATGTGAGATAGGGAGGAATCCCACCATATCCCAGAGCAGCAGGGATCTGCTAGGGACCCCTGCCCCCACATACCAAACACAAGGTAACCTGGAACTGCAGGGTTTGCCCCACCCTTCTGTCCAGCTTTCTTTGCTAGGGAACCAGGTGCAGGGCTCCTGACCCCCTGTGCTGGATGTGCTGGCCAGTGGGGGGGGGGGGTGTGGTGATTTGGGCTGTGGTGGTGGTGGGTAGTGGGCTAGGAGGGATGACTCCTTCTGGTCTTTTCCAAATTCAGTCAATCCTCACCAGAAACAACTAAATCATTAATTCAGCGACAGATACACATGAAGATGGAGGTGAAAAGAAAAGAAGTATAGCCCAGAACAAACAAACATTTCAGATCCATGGGACACAGGGCTGTGAGACTAACTATAGACACGAACTATCTCAGAAAAACAACCTCCAAGGTCTCCACAGATGGGAACAGAATTTCTCTTCAGAGATGCCTTCAGTGCAAGCTAGGTATGCTCCCATTTCACAGGGAGAGGAAAGCCACGGAGACAGGCAGAGCCCCACTATGAATTGGACCAACAATCCACCAGTGCCTATTCTGACCAAGGAACTTTATGCATGAACATCAGCTGGAAGAAACACTCCCAATGCTAGCGAACAGAACTACAAAGCAAAGAAGGAACAAAATGTGATAGAATCTGAGTCAGAGCAGATGACCAGTAAGAAGGAGGAGAACTGAAAAGACACAAGCAATTCATGAACTGGCTACCTGCAACAAAGATACACCTGGAAAACTAAATATGGACTGCTTGTCCCAGGAAAACACGTCCACATGGGGCAAAGAACATCACTCCAGGAAAGAAAAGGAAGAATCCAACGGACTGAAAATTGACCAATATCTGGCAGTGAAAGAAGAGATGGAGTGACCAGAGAGGGGGACTAGAGGAAGGGGAGGGGAGAGGAACACCCAAAAGGCAAGAAAAAAGAAATATAAACAAAATTTATACAATTTTATATATACATATTTTGAGTGGTAATCTCAGCTAGACAGAATGCAAGGTTTGGAAATTGTACATCCATGAGAAGGAAGGTTTCTTAGAGAAGGAATCTTTGAGTTGTGTGCTGCAGGTTGAATATAAAAGAACTGCATATACGAGGGAGACAAGAGATACATAGTACATGGGGAACTCCCTTGATTCAGGAAGATAGAGGGAAGGTTAAATGTAGAGATTTGGCAGAAAACGAAGCTGGGAGGCCCAACTTTAAAGTGTCTGATATGTTAAGAGCATGCTTTTAAATCCATGGGAAATCTGATGGATTTTGCCTGGAATGCTGTAGTAGAATTTCCATTTGAAAAATGTCACTGAGATCTGTGTTATTAATCCCTTATCACTCTTGTGAAGAGTGAAATTTTTTTCCCAAACTCACACAACTAAACAAAAACAAAACAAGATGCCCAATCAAAAAATGGGGAGAAGAACTAAAAAGACACTTCTCCAAAGAGGAAATACAAATGGCCAACTGGCACATGAAAAATTGCTCAATATCACTAGCAATCAGAGAAATGCAAATCAAAACCACAACGAGATACCACTTTACACCAGCAAAAATGGCCCACATCAAAAAAACAGGTAACAAGTGCTGGCGTGGATGTGGAGAGAAAGGAACACTCTTACACTGCTGGTGGGAATGTAAACTGGTCCAGCCACTATGGAAAGCAGTATGGAAGACCCTCAAACTCATGAAAATGGAATTACCATTTGACCCAGCAGTCGCACTTCTGGGAATCTACCCAAAGGAGACCTCAATGTGGGTACAAAAGAACACATGTGTTCAGATGTTTATTGCAGCATTATTTATAATTGCAAGGACATGGAAACAACCCAAATGCCCCAGAACAGATGAGTGGATGAAAAAGATGTGGTATATATACACAATGGAGTATTACTCGTCAATTAAAAATGACAAAATTGATGAATTTATAGACACCTGGATGTACCTAGAAGAAATCATTCTGGCAGAAATGAGCCAGATAGAAAGGGACAGAAACTAAATGGTTTCACTAATTTATGGTCAACCAAATGAATCTCCACAAGGGGAGAGAGGGGACCAGCTGGAGCGGGCGGGGAGGGTAGGTGACGAGTGACCCCCAGGGACTGAAATGATGTAAAAAAAAAAAAATAATAATAATAAAGCATATATTTGTTGAGAAAAAAAAAAGAACATAATATAATCCATTGCTTTAATAGAATACAATGAATTTCCAAAACAGCCACGCAGGATTAAATTTAAGGTATTGTGAACTTATTTGCAACATATGTATGAGATTAACTAAACCCCACAAGAAATTAAAAAATAATTTCCTATCAATAAAAAAAAATGTCACTGAGAGAGGTGAGAGTGGGTTTAAGGATGGTCACCCCTCTTTTTGGGCTGCAGTATCATACCTTCCTGGAATAATTCTAATAATTCTAAAATGCCAGTCTAGAAAGGTCATTTTCCTGAAACTTTTCAGCAGCTCTCTGTTTTCTACAAGAATCAGTCCAACCTGGGATTTGACCCACAAACCTCTCAAGAATCCAGCTTTGCCATTTTTCTAGACAATTCTATTGCTTTCTTACCCATGGCCTTTATTATCCTAAGATCCAGTTTTACTGCTCTTTGTTACTCTGCATCAAGGTTTTTCACTCCTCCATGGCTTTGCTTCTCCGTCTTAGAATGAGTGCTTCTGTGTTTCTTGCTGACAGACTCCTCTCTCTTTTCCAAGATTCCAGTCAAGCTTTTTTTCTGGTGAGAAGCCCTTTTTGACTGTCCTTGGCAGATCTAAGTGTGCTTTAGGTCGTGCTCCCATTGAATGTGGTTTCTATCTCAGTAAAGGTATTTGCAATGTTGTGCTGTTCTTGTGGGCTTGGCTCATCCTTGTTAGACCAGGCACTTCTTGAGGTCAAGGATCTGTTCTTCTCATCACTGGAATATAAGAATCCAGTCAACTTCCTGGACCTGAGCCCAAGCCAGTGAATGGAATTCGGGGGTGCCTAGAATTCTGATGTTCTAATAGGTACTCTTAAAATAATTCTGACTCACTGTGATAGGTAGAACTGGGGCCTGGCAGATATTCTGGGAAGATACTCAGAGAAGATTCCAACTCTCCTTGCTCCATCTGTGGTGGACTGATTTGAGTTCTACCAAAATTCTTATTGAACCCTAACACTGGTGCCTCAGAATGTGACTGTATTTGGATTTAGGGGCCTTAAAGAGGAAATTAAGTGTAATGAGGTTGTTAGGGTGGAGCCTAGTTCAATCTGACAGGTGTCCTTATAAGGAGAGGAAATTTGAAAACAGAGAGGGACATGAGGGCTGAACACTCAGAGGAAGGACCTTTTGGGGACATAGCTAGAAGGCAGCCAACTGAGAATCAAGGGGGGGGAGGGGGGACTGAGCAGAATCCAAATGCATCATCATCTTAGTCTTGGGCTTCCAGTCTCCAGAACTATGAGAAAATAAATTTCTAATGTTTGAGCTCCACCCCCCCACTCCCCATTCCCTGACCCCTCACATCCCCCTCTTGTTGCCACCTCCACCAAATCTGTGGTACTTTGTTTTGCTAGCCTCCAGGAAACTAACACACCATCCAAGTCTTTCTTGCAGGCTGCAACACTTGGGATTGATTTTGGTATGTGCCTATTTCAGCTATCCATCTTTTGACACAGAGTGGGAGTAATTAGATTTCTCTAGATGTGCTACTTATAAGAGCATTCATTTTGAGAGACGCATTTGGATTTCCAGGCTGTAGAGAGAATAAGGGTACTTCAAGCCTCTGTCCAAACATATATTGTCCTCTCTGGCACTCTCAGGGGACATGGGGACCCTCTGACAGAGACCAGCAGTTACCATGGTGAGGAGGGATGGAGCCGGGTAACTGGGCATTCCTGTCTCTGTCTGACACATGAGTACAATGAAATGTCAACCTGGCTTGTGTTCATTTTGGACAACATTCTTCTCCACATAGTCTTCTAGTTAAGTCATTAAAAAAACTAAAGAGATCCAGTTTTGATGACTGGTTTTCACCTACAGATTAAAAGCTCTTTACAAACACCAATGGAGTATTTTCTGTCTTATCCCCTCACCCACACCCACCCCATCCTCATAGCATTTAAACATGTCTGCTACTGCATTAACACTCAAAAAGTATTTGTCAGGTTGAGATGAATTAATTAACCTTTGGAGAAACTCTGTTTTCCTGTTTGCTTCTGATTTTAAATAGCACTGACAATTTCACTGGGAGTATATCCCTCATTCAAGGGGTAACTCTTGATGTTTGATTTATATCTGCTGCAGTGTTGAGGCACAGAGCAGAGTGTGGAGGCAAATGCCAGCAATTTAATGAACATATACAGGGCTTGAGGGAAAGGGCTCTGGACTTGTTTGGACCTGAATTCACATCCTGAGTCTGCAGCCAACTCTTTGTGTGACTTGGGATCAGACTTCACTTCTCTGTTATCTCTCATTGTCTTCAAAATTGGACATTTTACACCTTTTTCATGAGGCCCTGAAGCTAAACCCAGAGGAGGCGCTGTAATGGTAGGAGGCTCTGTAGTGGTGCTCAACTAACAGCTAGGACTTCAACTATTACTATAACATGATCACAAGTTTTCACTGGGCTCTACCCCTAACTCTTTAAATCTGGGCACTTGTTTGTTATTTCTTCACATGCAGGGACACAGTCTCTCTCACTAAGCTCAAGTGTGGGAGCAGAGATGGACATATCACAGATCTCAAAAAATTAAAAAATAGATCCAGCTGATGATTCAATAATTTCACTGTTGGCTATTTATACTAAGAAAATGAAAAAACTCAAAGATACATAATTACTCCTATGTATAAATATTATTTATAACAAGCAACACAAGGAAACAATCTAAGTGTCTGTCAGTGGATGAATGAATAAAAAAAAAATTAGTATATACATACACAATCATTACATGATGAAGTCTTGGACTTCATATACAACATAATGTGAATATCTAACCTAGGTATGTAGTAGGTTCTACCACTTAGGTCTATGAATTACTTTCTATGATATTTGCATAGTAATGAAATTCAGCACATTTATCAAAATATATCCTATTATTAAGTGATGCTTGACTAAATATAAAACAGTGAAGTATTATTTAACCACAAGAAGGAGATTTTGCTATTTGTGACAACATGAACAGAATGTGACAGCAATATGCTAAGTGAAATAAGTCAAAGAAAAACAAATGGAGAATGAGCTCACTTCTATGTGAAATTTGACAAAAGCAAAATAAACATTGAATTCCCAGATACAGAGAAGAGACTTATTGTTAGAGTCAGTGAATAGGGGCTGTGCAAAGTGGGTTAAGGAATTTAAGGGGTTAAAAATTCCAGTTATAAAGGAAATAAGTCCTAGGGCTGTAATATACTGCATGGTCATTATAGCTAGTAAGACTATATTGCATATTTGAAAGCTGCCAAGAAAGCAGATTTTTAACAAAAGGGAAATTTAAAGTTTTTAGAGTGGGAGATAACAGCTTTGGATTTATCAGAGCTATATATTCTGAAAGCCACTATCAGTAGTGTGGAAATGGGGTGCTCATGGCCCCTGAAACTAGAATCTCTTAAAGAAAAGTCTTCACTAGGCAGAGAAAAGGTAATTGTGAAGGATCTTTGAGTACTTGGCAGGGGGCCATGCTCCCTTGTGAGAATATCCTCTGCCTTTGCTCCAAACACACCACAAGTAGCCCCTCAGAGGAGCTGGTGGCTCAGCCATTATGAGCATAGAGAGCAGAATGGGGCAAAGGATGGAGGGCTGGTGCAGGCTCTACTCACCCCTGCTAACACATTTGTCTAGGCTGTTTTAGCATTACTTATAGATTTCATGGGGAGAAACTGACCTTGTCTGCCTTCCTATCCCAGTTGTATCCTTGTTCTTAGCTTATTCTACAAATTCATATTTGTAGAATGACAGCTGAATGCATGTTAGCTACTGTTGTTATTATTATTATTATTGATATGAATGGTGCCTCTCATAGCAACAAACTCATAATTAAATATATTTATGATTTTAGAGCTTATGATCAGTTGAAGAGATAAACTTGGGCATGTAAATTTTTCTCAAATGCCGTTCTATGAAACACAAATATGTTGCAAGGTGAAGAATTAACCAAGATTATTTGGTCAAAGAAACTTAGAAAGTGGAATAAAGTTTATTTCTCACCATCAGACCTCACAATGTATGTTAATTGATTAAAGGCTCTATGAAGTTGTCCTATGTAGGAATCTGCTTATTTTTGTTTAACTGGTTGCTTGCCCAATTTTCTTATGTAGTAACCACTACATAGATCTCCTGGTACACAATAATTTTGAAACTATTGAACCATTCTAAGAGCTTATTTGAAGGGAGGGGTCATGTCTTATGAATACTGGCAATAAAAATATGTGCCTAGCAAAGCTACACACGCAAACATTGGTCAGTAAGTGCCTGTTGATGGACAATTCTAGCAATTCTTTCCCAATTTAAAAATTTCCCCCCTAAGCTTTTTTTCCTGAAAGGGCAAAGGCTTGATTGCAGCTTAATGTAATTGCCTGTAAATCATAATGAATTTATTTCCCTCTTTGCCAAAATTAAACCATGGTAATTTGTGATGATTTATTCACAAATCTGATGGAATCACAGCATCAATTCTAATTCAAGCTCTGTCACTCACTAACACTGTGACCTTAAGCAAGTTACTAATTTTTAGATAGTCTGAGAGTCCTTGCTTGCTAGCCCTGAATCTCATTCTTCTATGGTTTTCTATATCTCCAAAAATGATACCAACATCAACCCACTTGCTCAAGCCAGAACTGTAAGTACAATTTTGAATTCCTTCCTTCCTTATATGAATCCCATCCCACTGTAAGAAATTATTATTTTACCACCAAAACACATTCATATCTCAAGTTTATCCAGTTCTCCTGCCTCCATTGTCACCTGGAGGGGCCACCTACTATTATCTCCTGCCATGACTATCTTAACATTACTTCTTACACTTGTTCTTTTCCCTTTATACTCTGTCCATCATAATATCAGCCACAGTAATCTGCTTAAAAGATAAAATATGGTATTCTTCTTCTTTACAATCAATTAGCCTTCCACTGGTAGTAGAAAACAATGCAAACTCCTAATCATGCTCTGCAGGCCTTTATTAACCTTTGCTGCTGCTGCTTATCTTTTCTCCCTTTGATCTCCACACCCATGATATGTAATTTGTCACTCACTGTCCCGGGAAATCCAATTTCCTAATGCCTTGGAATCAATTCTTCTACCTACAACAGAGGTCTAGCTATTCCTCACACCCTAGGCTCTTCTTTATACTTTGGGTTTCAATTTAAATAGTATCTCCCCAAAAGGGTCCACTTATCCCTGTCCAGCATAGGTCTCTCTGTCTTGTGGTTTTAGTCTTAAGTATTTCCTTCAGAGCATGTGCCAGTATTTTAATCTTTTCTGTGTTATTTTGTTTGTACTTCTTTCCTCCCAACTCCCAGTGGATTATGGCCTTGAGGAGGGAAGGAGAGCAATTGAACAAGCCTTCCATTCCCTGACAAATATGAATATTACATGTCTTATCTTTGGTTGAGCTTCTCCGCATACCTTTAAATATGTTCTACAAGATAATATAATGCTAAAAATATTTTTTGAGTCCCCATGTGAGGCACTGAGCTAATAAATGAAATTCCTCTTTAAGGAGGAGCATTCAAGTGTGGTAGAAAGAGGCAATTGGGCTCTGGAGTCAGAAAGATGTGAATAAGATCAGTTCCTTGTAACTCTCACCCATCTGATTAAATGTTACTTCTCCCCTTCAAAAAACAGAAACCAAAATATCACCGCCCCCCTGGCATGTTCCACAGTACCTAGTGCCCAATATGTCTAGAATTTATCACTCTAAGCAGTGGCCTGCTTACCCGTCTTCATTTTCCATTAACTCCTTGGCCATCATTTCCGGCATGTTCACTGTTGCTATCTCTCCCTCCCTGCCTGTGCAGGAAAGCTTAACATCTCCTGTGCTGCCTTGAAATCTTTGCACCTCACTGGACCCTGGAGACCTAATGTTCCATTGTTCTGTGAGAGAAAAGTTTTCCTTATCAGCAGGATCAGCCGTACTCCACCCAGCCCTCAAACTTATGGGTTTCAGTTTCCTGACAACTCACAGACTTATTCAAACAATTAAATCACATCATCCAGCAGGAACCAGGGGCACTTCTCCCTGCCTCTCTTTATAAAACTGGCCCGCCCTCCCAGCTCCCATTGGTTCTCTCTGCTCCTGGGTGCATCTCTGGTGTGGTCCTGCAGCAGGGGCCTGAACTAGGTTTGGGTGAACCTCATGTGTCCACAGGTGTATGGGGTGTCTTTGGTTACTCTAGGAACTAGGGTGAATCTCCCTCCATCAGTGGAGTAAAAAGGAGCTAACAACACATACCACACACCTAGACAAGCAGGTTTTGCCACACAAAATAGACAATTCGCATTTTCTCAATCTTCAGTGGACAGGAAATACACTTTGGAGTTAAAAAAATCCTGCCTCTGGGTTCCATGCCATGTTCTGAATGACAATAATATGGCTGAGGTTCCAATGTGCATATTTCTGTAAAGTATCACTGCTGATTAAGGTGGATATTCAAGCCTGAGTGACACCACAGTGGTTGTTCAATAACCCCCTATTGGCTGACAGGGCCTTTCTGCCTTTTCTGCCTCGAAGTGTGACCCTGTCATTCTGGAGGGAACATCTGACAGAGACTTTTGCCCAGGGATGGCAAACAGCCACAGCTTTCAAAACACTCCCAAGCCCTCTGCAGATTCTGAAATTGATTGTGACTTATTCCTGCTGAGCCTGGTTTCTGCCTCAGAATCCTTATCAGCCATGACCATTGGATAAATGTACTTGTGAGAGATGAATCTATTTTCTCCTCTGCCTAGTCATCCCTGGTTTGTGCCCGGTGATGTGGTAACTCCACCTGTGACTATTCTTGCAGCCCTCCCTCTGTAAGTCCAGTCCCAGTAGCAGGGCTTCCCAGAGAAAAATCCCTTCTGTCACTGGCTGCCCATAAGTAAACCTCCAGGATATTTTATACTTGTCTTAGGCCTTGAGCTATGCCTCTTCCTTATTCTTAGCACCCTCTTTAATGGGATCTCCAATGTAATACTGTCTGTTCCTGTTTGATGGTTCATATTGTTCGGTTAGCTCCATGCAGAACTGAACAAATGTAACAGAATTGTTATCTGTTGGAGAGAACTTAAGATTTGGACTCAAAGTAGGATTTCCTGACTCATCCTTCTTGAGCTAGTATGACTATAGGAAAATCATCTCTGTACTTCAACCTTCATTTGCCAAGTGAGAACAATAATGATCTCTGTCTTTGCAACATTATGGAAAATTTCATTATCACATGAATAGGGCATGTAATGCTCAAAGAGGCATCAATGAGCATCGTTTGAAAAGTTAAGGCTCTAAAGTATTTAGTTGCTGCAAAAAAAGAGAGAGAGAGAGGGGAAAAAGCCTCCTTTTCTCCAGAGTAGCTGAATAAATAGGGCAGCTTTTCCATGAAGCAACCACCGTACACTTCCATTATGCTAATGTACATTCAGTTAGAGTCTAGAATGTGAGCCATCAGCATTGAGGTGTTAATGAGTTGCCTTTCAGAAGGATGAGGGAAGCAAATTAAGTGTATGTGCATAAAGCATCCAAATTGCCAGCTCTCTACCTGACCGGATGCTGAGCTGCCTGGGTCCCTGTCCTTTGTTGCCTCATCTGTCAATTTAGAAACTCTGGCTGGTACATTAGGACCATATGAATAAGCCCGGCTGCTTTCCTTCTTTCCCTGCCAGATGCTTTTCACTCTGGACTGTGGCTAAGCAAATGGAGGCAACTATGTCCTGGACTTGGATTCATCAGCAGGGAGATGGAGATGGCTTTGTTGCAGAAAGGGCAGGACACCACCTTCATTCCTCCTAGAAAATTTGACCTTAAAACTTTACAATAGGCATCTTTGCTACTTGAATGAGTTTTGAAAAACAACAAGCATCCCAGAGTATTATAAACAACACATGAATAGTTAAAGTAGTTCTAATCATAAAATAGAAAACTGATGAAGGTGTATAGAATGTTCACCATGTGCCACGTACAGCACCAACTGCTGGTCAATGTAGCACTTTAGACATTTAATTTCCAATTAAAAATTATATGTACATGATTTATCTCTACAGACTTAATGAAAGGAAGAGCCATCAGCAGCTCAGTGCAACCCAATAAACCATTCCCGCTACCCGGAGACAACTGTTTTAAGCCTGTTCATAAGTTTCTTGGCTAGGTAGCACCACATTTCTCAGTAACATGCTTGCATAACTTTATCTCCTTTTTAGATATTGCTGAAATCTGGTGGGAGAAAGAGACTCTTTACTTTTTACCGGTAACTCAAAAATCCTCTTCTAGCTTCTCCCTAAGAAGCAGACTCAAAGTGACAGCACCTTGAATCTTTCACAGACTCTCTACTTTTTGTTATTCAAAATTCCCTGCTGCTTGCCAGCAGCTTTTCTCTGCTCTCTCCAGGACCAGAAGAAAAAAATAACAATTTGTACTTGCAGTTTAACCTTCTTTGGGTCCTTTGCCACCCACAGCCATTTCACTAAAATCCCAAGGCAGAACAAACTTTTAAAGTGAAAAGAACTATTTATTACTAAACAAAGTGATTTTCTAATTATTTACTACAAAAAAGAAACATATAAGAAAAACCTGATAACCCCAACATTGTCCAAAACCCTCAGTCCTTTAATCCCTGTTCATCTCACCAAATGTCTGATTAATCAGTGTTCATCAGCACATGTTCTAAACAGAGAACACAGCCTTCCTCTTTTTTGGCATGTTCCAGCTTCTCCAAGCAGGCAGTTAAAGGCATGATGTTGTCTTCTTCTTCTCCTTTGGCATTATCTTGGCTTTAGGCAGTAGACTCAGAAGTACAGGGACTAGTAGCAAACTCATCAAAGGCCTCCTCACAGCCTCTTCCAAAAATCCTTATGAGAGGGGGCACCCAGTGACCCCTGGGTGTCACTGTCTCCTGTTTAAGATTGCAGATTTCAAGGAAGATATGCCAAAATGAGAGAATGGTCTTAATTATAATTTCCTTTCAGAAAGATACAAGGGGGAGGAAGACGTGAAAGAGGTTTTTTTCTTTGTAATGTAGTAATTCAGGAGCTGTTCCTGGAAGGCGGGAAAACAGAAAGAATATATAAAGAGGTTTGAAACAAAGAGAGGGAGGAAAAACATGGGAATTGAGATTCAGTTTCAGGTTTGGTTTCTGCCATTTTGTGGAAGGAAAATGTGAACCATGTGAGCTTGGCCATGTGGCCAAGGCCTGGGGTCTGCAACCCTTGGCTGGCCCGGGCTAGCTGCATGTGTGCTAAAGACAGTTAAGAGGTTTGCACATTTGAATTCCGTGTTGGAGTTTGTTTTGCTGTTTGTGTCTGGAAGAGGCTGTGCAAAAGTTAGGCCTGAAAAGAAAGTGAACTTGCTGGGTCCAGTACCATGAAGTTTCTTCTACTACCTGGAAGAGGACGACAAGAAGACAGCATAGAGGAGCTAGAGCATGCCAAAGGAAGATGTCCTCAAGGATCTGGAGATAAACTTTGACTGGCTGATTTTGGTGAGATGAGCAGGACTGAGAGACTGAGGATTTTTAGGCAATCTGGGAAAGGATTTTGGACAATGTTGAGAAAGGTTTTGGACAATGTTAAGGTAATTGGAGTTTTAGTTACATGTTTCTTTTGTAGTAATTAGGAAATCACTTTGTTAGAAATAAAGTGATTAGTCTTTAAAAATAAAATTAGTCTGCACTGATAGTCTTACTTTGACTTGGTATTTTGGTTGAGAAGGCTGGGCATGGTGGTAAGAACCCATGGAGTCTAAAAGGGTAAATTGAGGCAAACTAGTTTAAAGTGTAAACTGTGTTTCTAAGTTTTTCTTTTTAGGTCTGAAAGAGAGAAAGAAAGCTGAGAGAAGCTGGTAACTAATGTTTGCATGCCAATGGTGGAGGTGAACAGTGAAAATGCTAATGAACAGTTTGTAGCCTGCTTCCTAGGGAGAGAAGCAGACATAGGTGTGTCTAGTTCAAGTTAAAGGCAAATGCTAATGAACAGTTTGTTCCTGCTTCCTAGGAAGAAGCAGGCAGAGGTGTTTCAAGTTAAGTCAGAAAGTCTTTTTTCTTTTTTCACCTGTTTCACTTAGGTTCACTTTAGCACAAACACACTCAGCTTCAGTATGCTAAAGCCATCAGTCCACAGGCTTGGGTCTATGGCCAGGCTGCCTACTTCGACTATGCAGCCTGGACTTATATTGTCCTTCTCCCCAGAATGCTAACTCCCCAAATGACTGATCAAAATGACTCATCCTTCCTGGGGGTGGGGGGACCTGGGTGGGGTTTTAGCCCCATCCACCGGTGGATGGTTGCACAGAGAAGCCCTCTGCAACCTGAATGGGCCAAGGCATGGTTTGACCAAGCCCCTATCCCAAGGGTGCTTGAGACTGCGCCTGCTTGGCCATCTGGACCCTGCCCCCATGCAGGGAGGTACCAGTGCTCAGGTGGGGGGTGGAGTGGGTGGGGCGGAAAACCCCTTCCATATCACTCTCACTCCAGCTAACCTTCAGGAGGAGGAAGAACAGAAACCCCATAATACAAACCCCATCATAGAACAGGTGAGGAACCAGGTAAAAATCCAGTCCACAAGTCAGAGCTGGACACAGGAGATGGCATATCAAGAGAACCAGTGCATGCAAGACTGGTGAAACAACTATGGAAACACAATGTCACCAACCCACACCTATATGCTCACCGGGTCTGGAAGAACCAAGACCTCATTTCTGAGATGCCTTCTAGGAGAACAAGGCACCCTTCCCCACACCACAAGAGAGGAAGGCCAAAGAAGGGGGGCATCGGGCCCTCAGCAAAGCTGCAAACTGAGGCAGAGGAGGTGATCTACAATGGCCATTCACAGATGCCTGTATCCATAGAGAAACTTCTTCACTGATACTTTTTGGGGATGAGGTCCCCTAAATCAGACTCCAGAATAATAAGGTAAAGCAGCAAAACAACACAGAGAAGGGATTGGAGAAAGCAGCCAGCAACGAGAAAACATGGACAGGCCACAAATAAATATAGACTGGCTGTCCAATGCAAGGTTTGCACTGAAAACCTACAAGCACAATTTGCCTGGTCTCAAGAACAGAGTCCCTCACCCAGTGAAAGAACACTGTCACAGGAAAGAAAGAGACTAATGGACTTAACACAGACTAGCAAACAACAAAGAGAAGGGTTTGAGTGAATGGAGGGGATGTCAGAGGGAGGGGGAGGTATCCCAATAACTATTTACTGAGATTGTGATTTAAAGAATTAAAAAAATTAAATTTAAAAATTAAAAAAAAAACAAAATGACTCATCCTGTTCTTTGTTCTCCACTCTTATTTATCCTCTTCCCCCTTCCTACCCCATACAGGACTGGGGGGGGGGGGTGTCAGACAGGTATGTTAATCAAAGTACAAACCAATCCTCTTTGAAATTTGCAAGTCTATAGCAAGAGAGTAGCTCCTTATCAAATGTATGTATCAACTATGCCAATACCAGGCTTCTTCCCAGTTTACCAGTGCATCAGCAATGTTAATGAAGGTACCCAGAGGGGTTAGTCACCCTGTATCATTATGTCTGGAATTCCTTCTCTGGAAGATAAGGATTCAGTTCTCTTATCTTCTTCTGGAAAATACAGACACACACACATACACAGAACACAAACCTGCGTCCTCCCCTCCTCTTAAAATATTCGTATTGTAATAACTGGTGAAATCAAAGTGACCAAAAATTTTATTCACAGTTCAGCACTTTTCTTAGAAACTTTTTTTTGGATTTTATCTACCAACACTCTTATTTTTTAATTTCTCTATCTTAATTTTTAGATTTCCAGGTGTTCTTTTTCTGTTTTATGAATATTCGTTGAACCAATCTGTTCTTACTTTGTGACCACAATGCTGGTCCTTTCTGTTTGAGTGAGCTAATTTTCTCTTAAGTACATCTCCTTGAGAAAAGGTAGAATGGCAATGGTGATGGCTCCACCCATTAAGATGCTAAGTCTCTCACCCATGGAAAATGCTAATACCCTTCTGGCCCCTTGGCTTCTAGCTGACCCCTGGCTGGCTACTGGCTGGCATGGCCTTTTAGTTCACGCCACTCATGGAAAAAGACCTCCCTTCCCTTATAAAAGACCATCACCCCCACTATGTGGGATGCTGTTTCATGGATACCTGCCCTCTGGATCCACGAGGTTCACCCGTTCACCCGGGAGCTTGCAGAAATAAACTTCTCTTTTAATTCTACTGGGCCTGCTTCCTGTTCTTCCCTCCTTCCTTGCCGCTCTTTTACTTACATTGTCTCTCTTTTCTGCAAATTCTTGTGTGTGTGTTTCTTTGTTTGGGTCTCCAGGGTTCAGTTTAGAGACTTGCAAGTGTCTTTGGTCAATCCTGGGCTGTCAGGACATATTTAAGAACAAGATACCAAAAACTCATGGGCTAAAAAGCTTAAAGGGGTTTGAGTAGGGGTGTTGGCTGGGTGGGCTGCAGAGTCTGTGGGCAGCAATTTCAATTTCTACATGTCTGTCCTTTATTCCTGGGGTGGCAGACAACTCAGAAGACTCTTCGTCTCCAGCCCAAGACCAGATGTCTGACTGCCACACTTCTTGAGAGCCTAATTAACTCTAGCTATCCCCAAATTAGTCAACAGTGCATCCTCTCCCCAACAAGATCAATTCACCCCTAATCTTGTGCTCTTCTCCTCCTCAGGGTCTCCACTGATTTTTCTAATAGGCCTGTGACCCACTGACTCCTCTCATCTGTCCTGTACCTTATCAGTGTTTAAGAGAATTGAGTGCTATGTCAGACATACACAGTGTCAATTTTAACATAATTCTTGCTTCATCGATATAAAATATAGAATAGCCAGTGCATAATGGTAAATGAATCATTTTCTGTTCTTTTGAGTGCAAGAAATATAAAATTTTAACAATATCTTTATGATCACTTGTTTATTTAGAAATTGCTGATTTCTTTTCTAGAACAATCACTCAAGTCAAATCTTTTAGACGGTATCCAATCATATTTCTTGATTGAAAGAAAATTTTTGATTATCATGAAGAGTAAAATGTCCTTTGTGTCCCAGGGAGGCATAGGTGCCTGCAGCAAGGATCTACTCTGATGTCTCTCCATGCCTCATCCTCAGTATGTGACAAAATTTATGTGTGCAGGCAGTGAAATATAGAGGAAGAGCAGTGAACTAATTCTGTGAGTGATGGCAGAAAAGGGTTACTCTCTGATACAGTTTTT
Source organism: Uropsilus gracilis (assembly GCA_004024945.1). Classification (NCBI taxonomy): domain Eukaryota; kingdom Metazoa; phylum Chordata; class Mammalia; order Eulipotyphla; family Talpidae; genus Uropsilus; species Uropsilus gracilis. The sequence goes on along the minus strand of PVHY01010297.1, from coordinate 34,668 downwards.
CCTTTATTTACTCAGTTATTCAAATAGAGGTATTGAGTCTTTGCTATGAATAAGGTACTAAGAATAACAAATAGTGAACTTGACCTTAATATCCATTGGAGACACAATTTTTTAAAAAAACAATCCATAACAAAAGTTCAAAATCCCTTAGGCGTGGTTCCAAATTCCAAAGAACTCTGAAATAGAAAGCCTCTTCTCCCCTCAGAAATTAGCAATACTTGTGTTACAGAAAACCTGATCTATAGTTTCTATAAACTTTATTCCAATTTTTTTATAATGTCTTTTATTGAATAAATGGAGGTTAAAAACACTCTTTGCTAATTAGGAGTACAGGTTCACAGGTTCATACCTCATCAGATGTTTGAATCCACACCTCAACACCACCATAGCCTTTTGAGCCCTTTCCCCTTCCCCTCTGATTGCCTCAGTTCCATGGTCAGATTTGTTTTAATTTTGTCAGTTCCCATGCTTACGCCACACCAGTGAAATCATCTGATACTTGCCTTTCTCTTGATTTGTTTCACTTAACATAAACCTCTTCAGCTGCATGTCATGTATTCAACTATATCGCTGAAAAATAGTAATACATTAAGCTGGGCATGGTGGTATGCATCTGTAATCCAAGTGCTGGGAGGCAAGAGGCCAGGGATCAATTGAGGCTGAGGTTGGGGATTGCTTGAGTTTGTGGGATCTGGACTACCCCAGGCACACAGAGAGACCTAGTCTCTTTAAAAAAATTAATTTGTTAAATGCATAGTGTGCAGCCTCAGATCTAATGTGGGTATTAAGAACATGAAAATTCTGAATTTGGAAACTTTCCAGCTGTGAGAGTTTCTATGTGTGGATTATATTCCCATATATATCACCACACCTTTACCTATCCATCAGTCCTCATCTGACTTAAGTGTTGGAACAGCTCAGGGAAGAAGACATTTCAAATCATATTTTGTAGGTCAGGACATTGAGCCTTGATTATATTAAATAATTTGCATAATGAAGGGGCTTAGTCAGGGTTCTAACTCTTACCTGTTGATTTATGCCCACTGTTAAAATCATTTAGGAGTAACAGAGTGAAAATCTGTATCTGGTAACTCACATTGTATCTTAACAGATGTGTTTTTTTAAAAAGGACCACAGAGTCAAATTGGCACATATTTAAAAACAGCCCTAGAGTGTCATGCAGAGAAGGCAAACACACACACTTCAGGGGGTTAGGGGACCCATGATAGAGGAGGTAGAATTTGTGGTAATTCTTAATAATCATTTTGCTTGTAAACTGGTAAGCATGTTTAGTCTTCTCTGCTTGATGGAAAACAGATTCCTGGAAGGGGTTTCTAGAACATGCTCTTATGTGAACTTTCACCCAGGATTAATCTTTATTATGCTCTGAGAGTAGACTGCATTGGACTCTTGTTACACATGGACCAACAGTTCTCTTTGGGGATATGACTGGACCTCTGGGTTTAGGGCTTGTGAATTGGGCCTCGTTGCACAGAATTTAAAACTCAATATCCAGATCTCTGGTCAAATAAGTGACCCTGCAGATATCATAAAACCTATCTGATTAGAACAAGGAGCTTGTTTTTGTCCTGACTAATTGTACATTAAACTCTTTTCACACATTTTGAAACAATGAAAAGGGTTTATCCAGGCTTTGAGGGACTAATATCTAACTATCTATGGGACTTACAGAACACTGACCTTTGATTCCTGGACATGAAACATGTTTCAAGCACAAGCTTCTCTGGGTGCATCAAATTTTCATATGGAAGGATCCAACACATTTCAAAGTTTGATTCCTAACCTGGTATGGCAGTATGCTGAATCACATCTGTGTTAGGAGAGTGGGATTTAGGGAAAGGATTTATCCTTGCCTGATGTGTTGAAATGTTTAATGAGAAAAGGGCACAACCAGAGCAGATTCAGGCTATAATCTTAGCAGGGAACTTGAAAAGGGTGTTCTAATAAGGTAATCCTGGGACCATTTCTGTTCAGGCTGACAGACTGGCGTCAGGTATACTGGCATATACTGGATGGACCTTTAGTGGCTATTTGATCATCTTTTCACCATGTATCTGGTGGGCATCATGCACTAGATAATTTTCCAGGTCCCTTTAAACCCCATATTTCTTTGTGTCTATGATTCTAAATTAATAGTTTCACACTTAAAATATTTGCTATACTGCCAGGGCAGGAGTCTCTTTCCTCCTGTCTCCCTCTGGTTCCTCTTCCTTTTGCTTGAAACTCTAAGCATGTTCCATATCAGGGATGGAATTCCTGTTCTTTCCCCTGCTGCAAAAGACCTGTCCCAGTTATTACCAAGACTCACTCTCAATGCATTCATGTCTTTCCTCAGAGAGGTTGTACTTGACCTCCCTGGCTATGGTAGTTGCATCCTAGCCCTGAAACTCCTTGCTCTGTTCTCTTTTATCTATCACTTCATTATTACTACTGTTAGATATTGTTAAATGTGAGGAAGAGACAAAAAAAAATCAACAAGCAAATTAAAATTGCAAATTTTAGTCAAGAAAATAAACAGGAAAAAAATGTAGACAGATAACAGGGCTGTAAGTCAATGCCATGACAGATAGAACCAAGGGAAGATACGTCGGACAGGGTCAGTGCCCAGAGGAGGACAAGTTTAAGCTGAAGCTAGAAGGGCAAGGAGTCCACCCTGAGAAAAGTGATCAGAGAATCTCCAGGAAAAAGGAAGAGCATAAATTTGGGTCCCAGGGTAAGAAGTCTTAGAACTAGAAGACTAATATGAAAAGGTTATGGATGAAGTAATGAGAGGTGGGGTGTGGTAGCAGTGTACCTAAAGGGAAGAAATTTAGACATTCCGGATGCTCCACCCACCTCCTGATCTTTTTTGCTCCCTCCCTTTAACTTTCTAATGGTTTCCCACACGTTTACCAAAAAATCCAAAAATCAGGCCCCCTTGACTTCTGACACTATTTCCTATAACTGTCCTGCTTGCTTGCTGTCCTTTTGGTTCTTTGTTCCTCTTGCTTTTATTTGAAACTTCAAACATGTTCCATACCAGGGACTGAACTTCTGCTCCTCCCTCTGCTGTGAGTGCTCTGTCTTCAGTTATCACCAGATTCACTGCCAGCACATTCCTCTGTTGTCATCTCATCAGTAGGCTGCACTTGACCTCCTGTCTACAAAAGATGCATCCTGACCTCTGACACTGTCTCCCTGCCCTGCTCTCTTTTCTCTAACACTTCGTTATAACCAGCAGATATTGCAGTTTATATTTCCTTATTTATCTTATATCATCTTCAGTGTATAAAATATAGAAAAGTAGATGGAAAAAATTCAAGACTTGTCAGCACTAGCGGAAGGTGTCAGGAAAGATGTGGTTATGGACAAACTGGTTTTATTTCAATTGTGTGAATCTCTGTGCATTCCTAGATTATATGTTCTTTGGGGGCAGAACCGGTGTCTTCTCATTTCTGTATAGTTTGTACTAAAAATATGATACATGGCTGAAAGGATGAGAGGATGGATTATTGAGACTATGCAGGGAAAGCATATCATACATGGTGCATAGAGTCTATTGAATCCTCAGAGCAGTCCCATAAGGTCCCAAGACAGTCCCAGAGAGGTGTTCTAAAACCCTGGATCTGGGACCAGACACAGTGGCTCGTAAGCCTGTAAGCTTCAGCCTATGAAGCGGCCAGGGCTAGGGATTGCGGTTCGAGTCCCGCCTGGGGCCCATAGCGAGACCTAGTTCCAAAAAAAATAGCTGGTCATGGTGGTGCGTGCCTGTAATCCCAGCTACCTGGGAAGCTGAGGCTGGGGATTGCTTGAGTCTGTGGTACCCTGGACGAGAGCCTGCGGTTCCACGGGCAAAAATAGTGAGACCTAGTCTCAAAAACAAAAACAAAAAAAACCCTTGGATCTCCCGGAGACTATAATGATGTGAAATATATATAAACTTATTAAAAAAATAAAAATAAATAAATAAAAATAAAACCCTGGATCATATAATTGGACAGTAGCAGAAGTGAGCCTTAAATCCTGGTCATTTGATCCCAGAACCTAAATACTAAAAACAGAGCTTTTTTCCCCAACACCCCCTATATTTTGCCAAAGAGAAATGTCTCCCCCCAGGAAAAAACAGAGACCTCAGTGGAAGAAATGATATACTTGCCCTTGAGAAATATGTCAGTAGTGATGAAGGAGTCAGGGTAGGGTTGCTAGATTGAATAAAAATATAAGACACACAATTGAATTTGAATCACAGATAAACGATAAATTCTTTAGTGTCAGTATCTTCATTATATAATACGCTCTAAATTATGCCAGAATTTTCACTTTCCAGTGTTAATTTTTACCTCCATACTTTATAGCTGCTGCTAATACATAGGGTAGGGTAGAGTAGGGATACCTGAAGGTACCCTGAGGCAAAATTCATTTTTCAAGATTCATTCATATTAATGGTCATTTACTCAGCACTTTTCTACCTAGAACATGAATGGTCTTTGTTTGACAAAGCAGTCTTTCAAGTAAACTGGGTATGCTTGGCTATTAACTCCTTTTTACAAATGAGAAAACTGAGGCTTAAATCCAAGTGTATAGCAGTTTTCACTCTTTCTCCTTTAATCCATCACTGAACCCACTATCAGTCTTCCTATCTTGACTTTTCAATGCAAAGGTACCTCTTCTTAGCTGTAGGCCTCTCAGTTTGACTCCTGAGTAAAGTTTACTTCTACTGTTGAGAATATGTAACTCCAACACTTAAGTTCTCTTTATATAGGAATTTGTCTTGTACAACATTTGCCCTGTGCCCCTTCACACCTAACCAAAGTACACTGATGAACTTTTTAAAAAGCCTTAAGGAATGTTCTTGAAAAACAGCCAGCACTGAAAAATCCAGAAACTTTCATGAGTTTCTGACAGGATGGCTTGCCAGTACTTGTAACTAAATTTGTCTTTTGCTTTTTTTAGATTGCCAGAACTTGTGTGCTTCCAAAATGTGGTCAAATATTTTCCCTTGATATTTCCCACTTAGCAGTTCCTCTTGGGCAGACATTCTCATTCATCACAGAAACGCCCAGAACAAACAGAGAAGGAATGGGCTAGTTTCTCTAAAAACAATTCATTCTCCCATCATTTACTCAACCACAGCTAGTGACACCTCCAATGTACTAGGCATTGTGTCAGGCAGTCGAGAGAGAGTTGGTGCCTCTATTCAAGGAATTCATAGTCTGGTAGATGTTATTCAAGTTTCCACAATCACCAGAATACAAGTATGAGAGCTAAATAAGAGTTAAATACTGTGCAAATTTAGGAATATATTTGTTTCTAGCTTGGAAGGATAAGAAAATACAGTTTGATCTTTAATCTTGATTCTGGTCTAAAATTCAAATAGTCAATCTCAATATATTAGTTTTGTGAATCATAGCTTTTGAGTAATTACTGTTATTATCAAGAATATTTTAAAAAGACTAAGTGCTAATGTGAAAAAAAATGACAGATTCAACAAGAGACATCAGCAGAAGCCCTTGTTGGGTGGAGAGGGTTGAGTTTTACTCTTCTTATCTTTAGTTTCTTCTCTGCTCCAGTGAGAAGCATGACTCCCTTTTGTAATCATTGTTCTTCAGTTTCCAGTTATTTTATGAAACAAATCTTTCTGTCTCCCTCTTCTCCTTACCTTATGAATATGTTGGTCCTTCATGTCTTATTTACTCTAGTAAGAAATTCAGTAGCCACTTCCTAATTTATTTTTTGAAACTTCTTCTTTGTATTATTTATTCACCCTTCATGGCAGCCAGGATACACGAGTATTTGTAATTGTAATTTGGTAATTGGTATTGAATAAGTGATAATGGGCTTGAATAACTTAGCTACAAAATACTACATTGTCATTTTTTAAATAGTTTTTTTGTGTGTCTCATTTTCCCCTTAGCTTTATTGAGATATGAACACACAACGCTGCCTATATTTACCGTGTAGACAGCATAATAATTTGACTTACATTTTTTGTGAAATGCTTATCATAATAAATTTAGTTAAAGTCCATCATTTCATAAAGATACAAAGAATGTTTTTTTTTCCTTGTGGTAGGAACACTTAGGATTTATTCTCTTTAACAACTTCATATATATCATATAGCAGGCTGACTATAGTTATCATGTGCACATTGCAGCTCTAGTACTTACAGCTGAAAATCTAGTTATTATGTCAGCTCCCACACAATGATTCTTATATGCTGCCTTATAAGCTCATTGTTGCTCTTTTTTATTTTTTGAGACTAGGTCTCGCTATTTCTGCCTGTGGAACCGCAGCTCATGTTGCCCAAGGTACCATGGAAGCAATCCCCAGCCTCAGCTCCCAGGTAGCTGGGATTACAGGCACGTGCCACCATGCCCAGCTATATTTTTTTGGGAATAGGTCTCCCTACATGCTCCCGGCGGAACTCAAACTGTGATCCCTGGCCCCGGCTGCTTCATAGGCTGAAACTTACAGGCATGCGCCACCGTGCCCCACCTCATTGTTGCTCTTAATGTCTCTCTCAAACTTAAAATGCCCATGTAAGCTTTACCTTCTCTCAGACACATCCCATTGCCCCTCTCCTTGGGAAAGTGAAATCAGGTAAGAAAACAGGCAAAGCAGAGAATTTAACTAAATTTATACACAGGAGCAACTGACCCTTTAAATCCAGCCACTCATCAAATTCGTCCCAAGTCACTTGAGCAGTAGCAAGACCACACCAACCTTAGGAGAAGGCAAAAGCAAGATTTATTCACTAAGGACAAAAAAGACAAAAATCATGGCGAGTACAAGGACCCTTTTGATTATTTTACCACACAGTTCAGTCTATAATGCAAAAAAGCTACATGTGGGTCCTTCAGCCACATGTGTCCATAAGATGGCAGTTGTGCCACCTTCAAGCCAAATAAAGAAACCAAGATGGCATTATCAACCCTCCTTCAAAAGCAGGAAATTCAAATCCAATGAAGAAACCAGGAAGATACCATTGATCCTTCTCCAAAAGGCACAGTTGTAATATTCCTTTTACCTCAACTCTAAAGTGGCCCAAAACCACAAAGACTCACTTGAAACATTATAGCAGCAACCACTTAAGATGTCTCACAATGAAAACAGCAACACTCCAAGTTCTCCTTGGGTCTCCAGACAATTCCCAAGCTTCACAGTTTCAAAGTTAAAGCAAATTTTCAAGTACCACATTTTCAAGTCAACGTACACAGGTCACAGATTTCTCCAACATGCTTTCCCTAGGTTCCTCACCAGCCCAGGATGGGGATGGAAGCCCACAACATGATTTATTTCCCTGCTCTGCTCCCACACAAGGCAGTGATAGCTCCAAGGCCTCCAGTCTCCTTATTGTTCATCTGGTCTCTCCCTTCTCCAGTTTTCTCTTCCTCTTGCTCTCCAGTAGCACTCCTTAAACGCCCTCTTTCTGTTCCTCTCACGAGAAGTCTTGGTTTCCCTTCTCCAAGTCTCTGCCCACCAGGGCACAATGGCTGCTATCCTAATGCAGCATCACCATGCTGGGGCCATAACCTTCCAATTTCACCATAACACCCCTAAAGAAAGACCCTACCCTACCATTGATGTGGGTAAAAAACCTTTCTCTGAACATACCAAAGGTATCACTGGAGACTTTTGTCACGTGGCGTTAACCACAGCAAGAAACTTCCCCATGTTATGACAGAGCTGCTTTTATATACTTTACCATTATTTTGCTGTTGAGATCATTGGAGAATCTTATAGCCAGTCTAGAGGATTAGACCCAACCTGACTATTAGCACTAACATGTTGATAGCTCTCTTGAAGCAAAGTTTACAATAAATTCAAGCATACAAATCTTGTAGTGTGATAGTATGCTACCCAGATTTTGGTAACTGGAAATGACATCTAATAACTATGGTAAGATTTAAAAGGAAGGTTTCTAAACAATCTAAAAATAAGGGTGGGTTAGGGAGGGCTTATTCAGCCCTGAAGCCCCAGTGCTCTTCATTCTAGGAAGATGGCCTTGCAGAAAGTGATTCCTGCTTTTGTTCACTGTGTGTGTGTGTGTGAAACTCTGTCATTGTGTGGCCATCAGTCTCATGAGAGAAAATGCTTCAGTCGTCTTACTCATTACCAAATGATCAGCTACATAGTAAAGCTTCAGTCCTCAGAAAACACAGATCATGACAAATCATGCCTCTACAGGGCCATATTGCTCCATCTTTGCTAGTGTAAAGTTCTCTAAAATTCATTGCTCTTTTTTCCCCAAGAAAAGGTCAGCATGAACATGATTGATAGTTTCTTTGTACCTTTACAGTACAGATTAACTATGACACTCATTTCTGTTTTAACTGAGAACCCCAGGATAATTAAAGGTATATAGGCTCCAGAATATACCAGGAAATAGTAAGACAATGAGGTATCTCCTGACCTGAGCATCTAGTAAATGCCAAACAATTTAAACATGCTATCTCTTAAATCCTAACCAAGCATTTGTGAATAGTTGATACTGTCATTTCCATTTTACACCCTTTTACAGTAGAGTAGGGCAGAGTTCAAGGTCCTTAGTGAAAGACAGAGTTGCTTTTCAAGTCCATGTCACTCTCCAAATCTCAAATTATAACCTTTGACTATCTTTTTTTGATGGTTATCTATATCTAGCCTCCAGGATCTATGACTATATCACCTTACAGGGCAAAAAGAATTTTGCAGATGTGAGTCAGGAAAGGATAGTGTGATGGGGAGATTATTTTAGGATTATACTGTTAGTGAAAACTTATGTTTACATAACATTAATAAACTTTATGTGTGACCTCTATACACAAATATGTGTAGCTGCTCACTTCATAGTAGCCATACACTGAAAATCACGCAATTGTTGTTCTTTTAGCAAATAATAGTTAAACTATGGGACATAGAGAGAATAGTATTTAAAAAATGGATACATACAATAATTTGGATGAATAGCAAAAATATGATGACTGAGAAAGATCAATCAAAAAACATTATATACTATGTGATTTTGATTCCATTTATGTTTAAGTCCCTACTCTAGCTTTATATTCCTAATTTTCTGCAGACAGAACCCAAATTCCTTTTTGAACTTACCTCTCCAAAATTTGTGTACATGGTTTAATAACTAGATATTCTTGGAAGGTTCCAATGTCTACTTCCCCACTTACCTCATGCTATTCCGGCCAACCGTTTATCCACACGCACCAATTCTGCTTTCCAAGATTCACCTCTGAATGGCTACTCTGGCTGAAAGGAATTTCTCCCTCGAGTTCCAAGTCACCATTTCACTTTGCATTTAAGTATTGTATGTACTTGTTTTATAAAGTATTCCTAACAATGCTATGGAAGTGTTTTTGAACAGGGCTGACACTGATTTATCTCCAATTCCTTCAATGATGCTGGTAAGGTACATTTGCCTATTGGACTTAGGGATTTAGGCAAACAAGTTTTCCTTTTGTATTCAATTTCTTCTTCTGCAAAATGAGAATTGAAGTATCTATGTTTGAAATGAGGATAATTGTATAACAATCAAGCAATGTATTGCTCTTGGAATACAAATGAGCTGACATTCACTGGCATGTTTGCCACGAGCCAGGCATTATTCTAATAATTTTATATGTATTAACAAGTGTAGCTCTTACAATGAGTCTGAGAAGTGGAAGATACTTCTTCATTTCACAAACAGGAAACGTGACACAGAGAGGCTAGGAAGCCTGGGTAACTCTAGGACTTGGTTTTTTTTTTTTTTTTTTTTTTTTAGCAACTGCCTCTCTAGTGGAGAGAGGTGATGTTTAGGATCCTGGCACTTATAACATAGGAAGCCTGCCTTCTTTCATTTTAGTACAACCCCCTTCTCAATGTAAAAACCTAGTGGCAGTGATATCTCCCATCATTCATGTAGAAATGGGATCTTTTCCCAATAATTTTTTTTTTTTTTTGAGACTAGATCTCGTTATTTTTGCCCGTGGAACCGCAGGTTCATGTTGCCCGGGGTACCACAGACTCAAGCAATTCCCAGCCTCAGCTTCCCGGGTAGCTGGGATTACAAGCACGCGCCGCCACCCCGCCCAGCTATTTTTTGGGACTAGGTCTCACTATGTTGCCCCGAACAGGACTCAGACCTCGATCCCTAACCCCAGCCGCTTCATAGGCTGAAGTTTACAGGCACGAGCCACCGTACCCAGCTTCCCAATAATTTTTGATTTACAGGATTAGGCCTGCTTAGAATCCTTCCTTTATCCCACAAAACAAAACACTTCCCTATGCCTACCATTTCCATTCCCAACCTGGCTGCTTTTTCCTAGCACCCTGTTGGCATGAGTAGTTCCCAGCACTCTGTTGGCATGAAGTAGGATTTCATCTCCTACTTCATGAAGAAGGCTACCAGACAAAACTGCCAGTGCCTCATCCACACACAATCTTCAGCATCTCCTCTTTCCTCTGACCAAAGAGAACGTCCATCTGAGCCCTGGGACGTTTTTCAACCGAGGTGTATGAATCACCAATACTGGAATCACTTGGGATACCTGTTCAGTCTAGTCCACGTCTCCATAATCAGGCACGATAGCTGGCACCTGGGGTCTGCAGTTTAACAAGCCCCTTTCTGGTCATTCTAATTCAGAAAAAAAAAAAAAAAAGCTTAAAACTCCTTAAGAGTCTGCCTTGATTCAATTGGAATATTTTTTAATGTATTGGTTTCAATTGTAATATGTTTATTTGAAGATTTATGTAGATAACACAAGTTACATAGTAACTATTTCTTTTTGGCTTTTTAAATGTATCTTCTAAAACATTTTAAAATTTAAAAAAGTGGCTACCATTGCATTTCTGTTGGAATGCAGAGATATAAGGAATTGTTCTTTATATCCATACATAGAAAATTTTATTTATTCTAAATAAATCTCATCCATTTTTTTAATTGGTTGTATAAATGAGCTCCAGGAGCCTACACTGTGGAAGGCTTAACCAGTGGTTCTCAAACTGATTGAATATCTTGCCACCATTTAAAATGTTTTTCATGACCTCTTTTGCCCTTCTGCAAAGAATTTTACAAGTAATCTAAACAGTTATAAACGAATAATAAGGGAGATGTAGTTTTTAATAAATTATATTTATTTCAACCTAGGAATGTTAAGGCACAACTACACTGGAGATGATGAAATTGGCACATGCTTGGTCCTGCTTATAATGAAGACATTGGCTGTAAGAGAAGTAAGAAGATAATAAAATAATTTTTTTGTCAAATTTTCTGTATTTATACTTTGAAATAAAGAATAATGAGCATGCTTGTGTGCATATACTAGTAGATAGTTAATATGAATATGAAAGCTGTGAATACAAAATTGATATAGGTGTGTTGTATTATTGACTCAAGTCCCAAAAGTGATGTCATTGATGATGAAATATTTGTTGATGATGGAAGTGGTGAACGATTCTTTGTGAAGTTCTGGAAAAAAAAAAAAAAACACAGTGAAAGCTGTCTTTATTTTTTAAATATTTTATTCATTCTTTTAATTTTTTACATAGGTAAATGGTTGCTGGAATGCCTTCCCTCCTCCCTGGCATCCCCTCCATTCACTCAGACTCCTCTCTTCTTGTTGTTTGTTGATTTATGTTGAGTCCATTGATCTCTTCCTTTTCTTTGGCAGTGTCCTTTTGTTGGGTGAGGCACTGTGTTCCGGGGACATGGCATACCATCCCTGTAGGTTTAGTCTTAACTTTGCATTGGGCAGTCAGTCCATGCTCGTTTGAGGTCAATCAATGTCTTCTTGTTGCTGGCTGCTCTCTCTCCAGTCTGTTCTTTTTGCCAACTTGCTGCCTCTTTGCTTAGCTCTGCCCTCTGGCTTAGAGAGCTTGCCCCCAGCCATTGTCAGTAAAGACGTTTCTTGATGTGTCTGCTACCATGTGCAGCTGCTGGCCAGTGGGAGAAATTACCTCTACAAGCTTCCTTTTATTTACGTTGGAGTTACATTTCTGGAAAATTCAGTATGGAGTAAATCCATGCAAAATATCCTTTTTAATAAATATGTAAAATGGAATTAAATACTAGGTTCTAGTAACTATAAACTTTTTTACCTACATAAACCTCCACTAAGACACCTGAAATTTGTGTAAGACTGTCTCTCTCATGTAGGACTGACAGGGGTGCTGTGATCAAATTGGGAGGCCATGGTCCCTAGCATGATGGTGCTGCATTAAGATGGTAGCCACTGTGCCCTGGTGGTTGGAGACGTGGAGAAGTCAAACCTTCTCACAGATTGAGGGGATTTTTAGAGGAGTGAATGGAGAGAGGGGGAGAGAGAAAGAGAGAGAGTGAGACAGAGACAGACAGAGAGACAGAGAGAATCACAGAAAAGAGGAGAGCAGAGGAGCAGGCTGGAGGAGGAGGCTGGAGCCTCAGAGCTGCCACTGCCATGTGTGGCAGCAGGGCAGGGAAGCAAGCCATGTTGTGGGCTTCCATTCCCAGCCTGGGCCAGTGAGGAACCCAGGGAAATATGTTGGAGAAACTTGTGACTTGTGTAAATTGACTTGGAAATGTGGTACTTGAAAACTTGTTTTAACTTTGAAACTAAGAAGCTTGGGAATTGTCTGGAGACCTGAGGAGAATTTGCTGCATTGCTGTTTTCATCTTGAAATGTCTGAAGTAGTTGCTATTGTTGTATCAAGTGAGTCTTGCTGGTTTGGGGACACTTTAGAGTTGAAGCTGAAAGAATGCGGGGGCTATGCCTTTTGGAGGAGAATTTATGACATCATCCTGATTTCTTCATTGAATTCAAATCTCCTGCTTTGAGGAGGATTGACAATGCCATCTTGGTTTCTTTGACTTGAAATGAAAAGCTGTGCCTTTGAAAGAAGAGGTAATGATGCTTCTTCATCTGGTTTGAAGGTGGGATAGCTGCCATTTTGTGGAAACACATGGCTTAAGGAGGCATGTGCAATTTTTGGACTAGAAGGTGAACTGGATGGTAAGATTATCAAAGTGTTCCTTGTACCCTCAGTGACTTTTTAAAAAATTTATTTAGTTTTATCTTTTGTTTATTTTGTCTTTTTAATGAGTAAATCTATTTTAATGAGTAAATCTTCTTAAGGTTAGTATGCTCTTGCTAGTGCTCACACAGCCTGGTATGAACCTAAGGAGTAACTGGGTTTAAAGAGCCAGCTGTTCCCACTTGTAAGTTTAGTTAAGATCTCTGCTTCGCTTGTTTCTTACCTGATTTCAGGACGTTAACAGATTTGCTCCTTGCCTAATGGCAACTCCACAGCATTACTGCAACAGCAAATCATTGTGTACTCAATCAATTTTATAACACCCCCTAGAGAACACTCCAGTCTTTGCTAAGAATCTGTGCTTAGCTCATCTTAGAGCTGCCTCCCTCATCCCCATCAGCTCTCCCAAATTATGTGAAAACTACACAAGCACTGGAGCGTAAAGCAAGACATTCAGGAAGATTCCAAATTTGTACCAATGAATCATCTTTGTATTTATTTTTAAAATTTGTTTCCATCTTCCAAAAAAAGGACGTCTTGGTGACTTGCAAAGAGATGTACTCAGAGATGGAGGAAGCATGAGGGGTAAAGTGTGAGGAAAATGAAACTGGGGTGAACGTAACACCTAAAACACTCTGGGGGCTTGTACACTTGCTAAGATGAGAAGTAACCTGGGTTGTCAATTTAGAGAGCCATGCTTGATCAGTTACACAATTCCATTGTCTGGGAGACAAAAAAAAAGAAGGTACAAACATGAGCTTGGAAGTCAGACTCAATTCAACTTGGTTTCACTCAGGCTAGCTTTGGATTCTTGAGTAAAATCACCATGTGCTTAACTCCTTGCTGTTAACAATATGATAGTATCTATAATACCTACAAAATAGGCCAATGGGAAGAGAGATAAGTTGATGAACCCAATACTTAAGGCTGGACAGAGTTAAAATTTATGAATATTAATAAAGCTTATTCAAACAAACAAGTTGATCAAAAGAAAAGACAGATTTGCTTTCTGGCAGTTTCTCTCACAGAATGTCATGGCTTGGATGCTCAGGGAGAAACTTTACTTACTAGATGTCTTTGGAGAGGTTGGGTCTCTTCTCTCTACCCCAACTTGGTGTGAAGACCCTGCCACCATCCTTGCCCAGTCTTTTAAACTGGCCTTAGTATTTTCAGAGAACCCCACAGGGGTTCTGTCTTCTGACTAACTTCCCCCTCTCCAGCCTTGACCTCATGGCAAATCTGTACCCAGTGATGTTTGTACAGCCAATGCCCTATTTTATAGTTTAAGAAGAATAAAACTGTTTTTAAAAAAGTGATCAGTTTCAAACTCCTTGTACTACAGTACAGAAACTGCAGCCAGAGAGGCAAGTCTAAGGGTGGTGCTCACGCAACTGAGTTAGCAGGGGATCCAGATCCCTGTCTTCTGCTTGGTGCTTTCCTCAGTACCTCATGGTGGGAGGAGCTGGCCTAGAGACTGTATGTAGAGAATGGTCCTTTCTCTTTTCTTACCTTTTTTAACTCCATGTATATGTATACATAAATGCATACGTACGTACATATATGTATGACTCACCTCTAGTCCACCCATAATCCCCCACCATGGACACTGGGCTGCCTCTTTCACTACTGTACACCTCTCCCTCTAGTAGGCCCTAGAGAAGCTGTCTTTTATCTCTCCTACCCAGAGTGTCCTTCAAAATTCCAAATTTCCCCAACTGCGCTCTTCTTTCCCAAAAGCCTATTTTTTCATAAGTACAGAGAATAAAGGAAAATAAATCAACTGTGAGTGACATATACATTCAAACACTCAAGGAATATGTAAATTTGATGTAGATTGCCTTTAAATAAATCTCTAATTTTGGGTAGAAAGGGGAATGGATACCTAGGGGATAAGGTTTTAGCAAGAATTTAAATGCTCTCAAACAACAAAACTCCACCAGAATTTCTAGTTGTGAGACCGCCCACAACGTTACATAAGCATATCCAGGCCTCCTTTTCCTCATCTGTAACAAGGTGATGGCACCATTTCTGGGTTTCTGTGAAGGTTAAATTAAATAATACAATAATACAGTACTATGCCTGACATGGAGTCAGGGTTAATAAGTATTAATCGTGATTGCCATGATTATTTCAAGCACCAGCAACCTGTTGAGAGAGACTTTTTCCTTCACTTTCTGAAAAAAATGAGAACATTGCTATACTACCCCAGAGAGGTTTTGCTTGTCACCCGAGGCCCACGTGAAATAGCACCAGCGGTGCACAGACAAGGGGCTGAATCCAAGCCAACCACTCACCATATCATGTTCCAGAACACAGTGTCTTTCTGCTCTGGCCCTTACATAAATAAGTGTTCACTGTCCAGAATACAGTACATGACAGAATTTGCCATTTTTTAAGTGCTAGTTACTAAATGAGGAATTTTGAAATATAGTACATGAAATCTAGAAAGGTAATCTGGGCACGTTTCCTAATGATGACAATTCAGAAATACTGGTGGCAAAGGATTTTTCAAAATATACACTTAAAACACACTCTTTCTTCATATCATTTTACTAGGAAAATGATAGCATCCTCTAGTTCTGTCATAGTGAGAAATATTGTAAAATTAAATATTTATATCTATAAAAATTCAATCATGCCCTCAAATCTGTCCCTGGAGAGAAATAAAATATCTTATTGCAAATTTAAATTTTCAAAAGGAGGGCCGGGCACGGTGGTGCGTGCCTTTAATCACAGCCTATGGAGCACGGCCTGGACTAGGAATTGCTTGAGTCCGCAGGTTCACAACCCACCTGGGACAACAAAGCACGACCTAGTCCCATAAAATAGCTGGGTGTGGTGGCACATGCCTATAATCCCAGCTACCTGGGAAGCTGAGGCTGGGGATTACTTGAGTCTGTGGTACCCCGGGCAACGTGAGCCTGCAGTCCCCCGGGGAAAAGTGCGAGATCTAGTCTCAAAAAAAAAAAAAAAATTGGTTTTCCAAAGGACTTTGACCTGTCTCTCTCTGGGCAGCAGAGCATGCCTTCCTTAAGGCTGCTACAAGCTCTCAGCATGCAGAGCGGTGGGTGACCAGTTGTCCTTTCTCTGGGAGGCATGAAGCAAGGACTATATTCCAGGAGCTAAGCTGCAAGCTTTCCTTCAAACCCTTGCCCTGTATTAGAGAATCATTTTCTTCCCTCTTGCCTTCTTTCCAATCTACAAAATAGGAATGTCTGCCCTGTTTGAAATTTAGCTTCTGCCCATCCTTTTACTTGCTCTTCACTGCTTCCCAGGAGAGAAACTGATTCTCTTTTTGGTAGGGCTGAAGAAAGGAGCTAAACTGTGGGCTCTTATTTATAGTTTGTCTATGTGCTGTATTGAGGAACTTTTTTTTTTTTTTAACCTGTTCCTGCTTTCCCTTGAGAGAAACAGTTGGATCCCAGTCCAGGACTTGGAGGCCCATGACTTTCTCCAGAATTCCTGGGTTAGAGGCAGGCCAATGTCCTTCATGTGCCTGTACCATAGCATCAACTTCTCCATATTCAGTTTCAAACACTGTCAGGGTTGAGCCATCTTGAAATCATTTGGTTGTAGGTTACTTTTAAGTGCTCCAATCCAATTACCAATAAAGCTCTTATTTTCATCTATGTCTATAAAAACGACTATTTTTTAATTGTCAAAGAAGTCCTGTTACTGAAAAGAGCTGGAATGGGTGTTGAAACAAGGTAACTCAAGCCCTGCATTGTGGTGTTAAAAAACTGAGTCCTATTGATATCAGAGCAAAAGGGGCAGAAGCCACCAACCATTAAGCCACATTTAAAATGTGGCTTCTGCCGCCCAGGTTCCCTCAGGTTCTTACCACCTGCTCCTAGCGGTTGCCACTCAAAATACAGTTTAATAACGGTTTATTTACAAAGGAATTCAACAGGGAAAACAAAAGTCCTTAAAGCCACAAGTGGCCAGTTATCTTACCCCAGCCACCATGTTCAATCCCAAAAGTCCCAAAGACACATGTCCATGATGGTGTCCTTTGCCCCTCCAAACCTGATCGGGCACTCTGCAAATGTCCAGTCCTTCTCTAGCATCTTCTCTTCACTTCTTCTCCAGTGTTCACGCTGCTCCGCTTCTCCAAGGCTCTTCAGATTTCTTCCACAAGTGCTGATGCACAAATCAGGTTTCCAAATCCCTAGCTATCTCCAGGTACCAGCTTTCCATGCCACCTTGCTGCAATGCCACACTCTCCACACCAACCACTCTTCTACCAGTCACCATGGCTCCTTGCCACCTCCAGCTCATTCTTCAGGGGGCTTCCCTGGCAGGCCACGTGGGCCTGTTCCATCAGTCTGCCATTCTTGTCTCTTTCTCCCTTTCCTTCTTTTTTTCTTCTCTCCTCGCTCCTCCCTTTTTATATGTCCTCTCTTCCAGCTGCCCATTTTCTCTCACAGTTTAATCAGACTCTGTCCACCAGGGTATTTTGGCACCAATACAATTTTTACTGTATCACTCACAATCCTGTATCACTATGACTTTAAGTAGCCCACTCTCTCTGCCCCATACCCTTGCTGAAGGCTTTATTTGGCCCTTTAAATATGCGGCCAAGACCAGAAGAGCCAGTTGGCCAGATTGGAACCTTAGTGGGTCTCAGCTTTGTCCAAGAAGACACCTTGCCTAAAATTGATCTGTTCCTCATTTCACTTATTCAGAAGCACCCAAGTCCTTCTTTTCCTGAAACTGCTCAGACCCTTTTGCTCAGGTGGGGGCACTATTACTAGTACCTTCTGATAAGTACTTATTCTGCAGCTGACTCCAGTGGGCTGGAAACTACCTCCCTGCCCAGTACTATTTGTCCCCACCAGGGTGGGTAATTGCTGTGGGTTATATAGTTCACCTTCTTGTAAAATTGGACTCAATTACACAGAACAGTAGTTTTGTCTTTTCATGTGATTCAGAAAGGGTTGCTAGGGAAACCGAGGGGGCATGCTTAATTTGTCAATCCTGTAATTGCCCCAAATTAACTGTAGCTTGTGTCCTTGCTTCAGAAGAATTTGGACTGAGCTGACTAGGAAGTAGATGAGGAGGAAAGAACAATCATAGGCTGGTGCCCATGGATTTACATTGTCATAATCTTTTAGTCACTGATTTGCCAAAGACTAAAGGGATTAAAGAGGGAGCCATAGGGAATATCATGATGTCTTAATGGACCAGGAAAACCAGAAAGAAAAATAGTACAATTCCTCTCCATTAGTGAATTGTTGTGGTCCTGGCAGAGTGATTGAGGACAGTACTAGTAGTACAGGAGAGAGATGAAGAAGCTCTGCAAAAGGTGTTTTATTTTAAAATGGATTCAGAATCCTAAAGTAATCAACACAGGAAGACTGCTAACTTCAAAGCAGAATAAGTAATTTAGGAAATTTTATTATCAAAAGAAGCCAGAATGGACCCACTGTAGGAGGACATGTTAGATTTGGAAGAAGACTGCACATTCTCTCTGCCAAAACTTTTCTTGACCCACATCCATAAACAGAGGATCCCCAACACTCTGGTTTGAAATATTTCCAAAGATGAAGAACTCCCTTCTTCCCAAGGCTGCTCTTTTTGTTTTAAAATAGTCCTGCTAGGAGATCTGTCTTATCTTGAATAAAAATAATAGGATATGAAGCAGGTGGAACTTGGCCTCTTTGGAGCAGTTTACTAGCTGAGCTCAGGAAGCTCTTTATGGGCCTGATTCACACCCCTTCTCTGTCACATGTGTCCTTCATGCACTCTGGGGCCCAGGACTATTCACTCAGTTGGAGAACAGGACATAACTGGAATGTTTCTTTCTTTGATGCAATGTTTGACTGACCTCTCTCTTTTAGGGTTCTGCAGTGTTTATCCTATATAAACTCAGCATTAGCAGGTATATTCTAAAATAGAAGGAACAGCTTTGGGAAGAAGTGAGTTCTTCATCTTTGGAAAAATCTGAAAGCAGATTCCTTCTAATGTTTATTCCAGCACGATTTACAGTAACCAAGATGTAGAAACAATCTAAATGTCCCAAAGCAGATGAGGAGATCAAAAAGATGGGTATGTATCTACATGTACACTGGACTACTACTCAGTGATCAAAAGGATAAACCATGCATTTTGAGACAACATGGATAGAGCTGGAAGAGTTGATGCTAAGCAAACAAAGTCAAATGGAAAAAGACAAATATCAGGTAATTTCACTTATATATACATTATAGAAAAAACAAAGGATCAAAAATGATAAACCTTGAAAGCTGAGGCAAATGAGGCATCCATGTGGGAAGGGGGAGGGGAAGAGGAGGAGAAGGGTTAAAAACAGGGATAGGAGAGTAGGAGAGAGCACAAGGGGATGTGGTGATGGACTGTGGGTACTTCCGTGCTGGGAGAACTACAGTGACTATACCTGAAGGGAAAAATCACATATTGTCAAAAATTATGTAAATATAAATAAATGAATCAATAAATTTCTAAAAAAATAAAATAAAACTGGGCACGGTAGCTCATGCCTGTAAGCCTATGAAGCCTATGAAGCAGTTGGGGATAGGGATCACGGTTTGAGTCCCGCTTGGGGCAACACAGCGAGATCTAGTCCCAAAAAATAGGTGGGCGTGGTGGCACACATCTGTAATCCCAGCTACCTGGGAAGCTGAGGCTGGGGGTTGCTTGAGTCTGTGGTACCCGGGGCAACATGAGCCTGCAGTTTCATGGGCAAAAATAGTGAGACCTAGTCTCAAATAAATAAATAAATAGATAGATAGATAAACAAACAAACAAATAAACAAATAAACAAACAAATAAATAAATAAATAAATAAACAAATAAATAGAAATAAATAGAAATAAACCAATGTGCAGATCCTATTGCCCAGTGTCAATATCGCAGAAACTCTTTTTTTTTAATTTAATTTTTTTATTCATTCTTTAGTTTTTTTTTCCTTTTTTTAAAATTTATTTATATATAAATTTCACATCTTTGCAATCCCAGGGGTTTACTCCCCCTCCCCTCCCCTCCCCCCCCCTTTCCCTCTTGTCCATTGTTGTGTGCTTCAGTTTGGTGCTCAGCCTGTTTTGGCTTTTATTTACTTTTTTTGCATTATGTCCCATATATTAGTGAAACCATTTGACTTCTGTCTTTCTCTTTTTGATTTGCTTCTGCTAGTATGATTCCTTCTAAGTACATCCATGTCAAAAAGTCATCAAATTTGTCATTCTTAATTGATGAGTAGTATTCCATCGTGTATAAATACCACATTTTTTTCAACCAGCCATCTGTTTTGGGGCACTTGGGTTGCGTCCATGTCCTTGCAATTATAAATAGTGCTGCAGTAAACATCCGAGCACAGGTTTCCCTTTGTACCCACATTGAGGTCTCCTTTGGGTAGATTCCCACATTGAGGGAGCAATTGCTGGGTCAAATGGTAGATCCATTTTCATTAATTTGAAGGACCTCCACACAGCTTTCCATAGAGGTTAGACCAGTTTACATTCCCACCAGCAGTGTAAGAGTGTTTCTTTCTCTCCACATCCTCGCCAGCACTTGTTGTTGCCTGTTCTTTGGATTTGGGCCATTCTTACTGGTGTAAGGTGGTATCTCATTGTGGTTTTGATTTGCATTTCCCTTATTACTAGTGATTTTGAGCAATTTTTTATGTGTCTGTTGGCCATTTGTATTTCCTCTTTGGAGAAGTGTCTTTTTAGTTCTTCTTCCCACTTTTTGATTGGGCTTTTTATTTTGCTTTTGTTTAGTTGTGTGAGTTCTTTGTGGATCTTCGTTATTAAACCCTTATCACTATTGTGGAGGGCAAAAGTTTTTTCCCATTCAGTTGGGCTTCTTTTAGTTTTTTCTGTTGTTTCTTTTTCTGTACAGAAGCTTTTTAGTTTGATGTATCTGTTTATGTTTTCTTTCATTTTTTTGCCATCTGTAGATGCTTCCAGAAAGGGATTTCTGAATTGTAATTCCTGAAGGGTTTTACCCAAGTTTTCCTCTCTATATATTATGGTTTCAGGTCTGACCTCTAAGTCTTTTATCCATTTTGAGTTGATTTTTGTACATAGTGTGAGGGAGCTGTCTTGGTCCATTTTTTTGCATGTCTTAGTCCAGTTTTCCCAGCACCATTTATTGAATAGGCTATCTTTGTTCCAATGTAAGTTTTTCATTTCTTTGTCAAAGATTAGTTGGCTATATATGTGTGGTTTTATTTCAGGGCACTCAATTCTGTTCCATTGGTCTGATTATCTGTTTTTGTAGCAGTATCAAGCTGTTTTAATTATTATGGCTTTGTAGTATAGTTTGAAGTTTGGAATTGTAATGCCTCCATTCTCTTTTTTTCTGGTCAGAAGGTTTTTTTTATATTCGAGGCCTTTTATTATTCCATGTGAATTTCATTAACTTTTGTTCTATCTCTTTAAAAAGAAACTCTTTTCTTGAGAGAGTATCAGGATCGATGGCAGATGACTCAGTGATCTGGATATAGCTAGGTGTGTTAAGGCCAGTGAAATCTTTGTCTTCTTAGAAACACCACAGTTGTGTTACCACAGCTAACCTTCTCATCCACTCACAGTTGCATCACACTGCAGGCTCACATGGGACTCTTTAATTGGGGCAGAGACCCAGGCTGTTTTGTGGGTGCAATACTATAAGCCCTCCAGTCCAGATCCATGGATTGCACATTCCCAGACCCCCAGTAGTTCCTGACTGCTTCTGTCACCAAGTTCATGAGTTCACCCTCAGCATTTGGAAATTCAGGATTACAATTCTCGGTATGTTTTTGTTTAGTTTTGTCTGTTCCTTTGTTTTGTTCCACATATTCCACATATAAACGAAACCATCAGTGGGTATCTTCCTACTTTTAACTTATTTCATGTAGCATAAATCTAAATCTAAGCAAACCTAGAATTACCACCACAGAATTGAGACCAATAGAGGGGGAAGGGGTAGACTTGGGAACCCACTGAATTATGTGGAAGACTATAGGTGTTTTGGTGGTGGGAATGATGTGGTAACTGAAGAGGTGTGAATCTATTTCCCTAATTCAAACACAGTATTATAAACCAATGCTACCTCAAAATAATAATATTAATAAACTAAAAGATTGCTGGGTTTGCAGCCTCTTGTCTCTAGTTCTTGGCATCTTTCTTGGTCTTTAAGGTCCCATGAGGTCACTGTCTGTGATAATTGATGTTATCTCCATGGTTCTGTGCTCTTCAGCTCCAATTTATCCAGAACAGCATGTTTAATGAAGTTAAATGTCCAGTCTGTCCTTTTTCAGTGTCTCTTTTTTCCAACTCCTTGACAGGAAAGTTGGGAGAAAGACAGGAATTGAGGGACTCTGCTCTTTCTCTGATCTGTTGAAGCACCATAATTAGTTTATCTGATCATATATGGTTCTTCTGGGAGATGTTAGTTTAGAATTTTAGAAAATTACTTCCATCCTGAGTGTCGATATTTTGCATAACCCTTTTATATTGTTCAGTTCTGCTGGGTACTAAGAAATTGCTTGAACAAAGAGTTTCGGGTCTATAAAAATGGACACATTTACTTAATAGTCATTCAATTCCTTAACTCTTAGGGGGAGTCTAGTATTCTGTGCAAAGCCATAACCCAAGTTTGCCTCATTGTAGAGAAAAAATTCCAGGAAAAAAATGATCATGAATGGCAACTTTGCAACTTCTAAACTACACTGATGGCAGAGGGCTCTTTTAGGAGGTCCAGGAATTCCAAATCCCAGAGAAAAAAGGAATTGGCATTTTATTCCTAAATTCTGCTCAAGATTTAGTAGGCAACTAGTTTGCATATAAAACCAAAATTTCAAAAAGGACACACTTATTTGAATGTGAGGATAAGGATATTTCTGATCTAGGAGGTAATGGTGAAAAGTCAGGACCTGATTCTGAGGCTGCATCCAAGCAAAGCATATCAAATCACACACCTGAAGCTGAAGGAGATCAGACACTTAATAGGATAGAGGGAAAAGGAAGCAATCTCTTTGCCCACAGCAGAAAGGGCTATGTATTTGGTATATGTGAAGAGATGAAAGAAAGGAAGGGTAGTAACATGCCACAATTTTGCGCATCTTTTCCTCTTTTCCAGACTAATGATCTTAAATAAATATTAGTCTCTGCAATCAAAGTTTTACTATGAAAAATCAAGTACATGACTCTGAAATTTCAGAATTCCTTGGGGTCTGGGAAGAGGCCCAGCTCAAAAAGACTAATAGTTACACCACAGCGTGGTTGTGCTGAACATGTAGACATACCAACGATATAATCCACTTTTGAATGGTCTGTTATGGGAATGGGAAACTAGAACCATTCATAAAGAGATAATGACAGTGCAAGGCAGCCTACCTTGAAGACCAGGTGGGAACTCAGAGATGAGTGCTCCCAGCCAGGGGCTGCATCTGAGAGTCATGGTGAGGGTAGATAGAACCCAAAGGTAGTCTGGAAATAGTGTCTTAAGGGTTTCCTGGTGGCTGTGTGACCTCTGAAGCTTACTGTACCAAGGTAATTTGGAAGATAAGAACAAACTATTTGGGTAGAAGAAAAAAACCCAAAACTGGTGGCCTCCAGGTCTGAGATACCCCAACGCAAGAGCTGGAAATGTGTATTGTGACTCATTTTCACCCAGAAGGCAAGTTAGTACAAACACCAGACCTAAATTGGTCCCTTAGCGACTCTAGAATCAACCTCCCCCAGGGACTCAGAAAGGCCAGACATTTCAGGGCAGGAAGTTTGTGGGCTGAGGGAAAGGCAGACAACTCCCCCCACCCAAGTCCCCCCCCCCTCACATGAGGAGAACGGGGGAGCAAGTTTGTGAGGCTGGTTGGTTGTGTCCCGTGTCTGTGTATGTGTGTGTGTGCGTGTACGTGCGCACATGCTTATGTTTGTGTGTGGAAGCTTCCACACATAGCACCTGAAACCAGAGATGCTCAGCGTGCTGCAGCAGTTGGGTCAGCTCCTCACAAAAAAAAATGAGTCCTGTTGTAAACACCTGGCTGTGCATCCTGTCAAAAGGTAAATCCCCTTAAAGTGGTAGAAGCTTCTTTAAGTTGGTTCAATAATTTATATGTTAGATGATATTTTTTACTCTTTTCTGCTTTTAAATAATTAAAAAAAACTTGTAAGTTAAAAAAATACAGATTAGCATAGAGAAAATTATTTTAAAACTCCTCAACCCCACTCTTCAGAAGTAACAGTTATTAGACGGGCTCCGTGGCTCGTACCTGTAAGCTTCAGCCTATGAAGCGGCCGGGCCTAGGGATCGCGGTTCGAGTCCTGCCTGGGGCAGGTAGCGAGACCTAGTTCCAAAAAACTAGCTGGGCGTGGTGGCACGTGCCTGTCATCCCAGCTACCTGGGAAGCTGAGGCTGGGGATTGCTTGAGTCTGTGGTACCCCAGGCAGAGCCTGCAGTTCCATAGACAAAAGTAGCGAGACCTAGTCTCCAAAAAAAAAAAAAAAAAGCAATGACAGAGGGCATTCAAGCCCTAATGATGAAGATGATTGTGAAGATGGGTAATTTCTGTTCTGAGCACCTACACCAGAATCCTCACAACAAAGATGCCAAAGGCAAGGTAATAAGAACACTTCTGGCCTCAGGAGAACTTGACACAATGGTGTGCTTACTGCTATGAAGTAAATGTAACCTGATGAAACATATTTTCATTTTATACACAGGCTGAAAGAAAAGACACATGACTCTCCCTCATCCGTGTTTGTCCCCTCCCAATGATATAAACACACAGCGTTAAATGGTATAGGTGGAAGACAGGTTGCCTCTCTGGTAAATGCCAATATTAACACAGCAATCAAACACTAAGTAACAAGGTGGGGAAATTAATCTGGAATTCTAGCAGAGGCTTAAGCTTTTATAGGTGGGTAGCTCCCCCTGGCTCTACACAAAAGCAAATGCAATTCTACTCTGGAGAAAAGTTCAGTTTGGGTTTCTGGAATTTCCCACAGATCAAGGTCAACAATTAGAATTTCTACAGATTAAGGTCAACAAAATATAAGCTCTCAATAAAATATAACCAAACACAAAAGAAAGTAGAGTAAGAAGAAACAAATTACACTAAATTTAAATCTAAGTTTTTAAGTATTAGTATAGTCCCACATACATATGAATTACATATGTATGAAATGAAGAAAGATGTAAGAATGCAATGGATCAGTTAAAATGGTATATTTAAGAAAGATTCAAATGTAGCATTTATAAATGAAAAATACTGTTATTATTAAAATAAAACCCAGTAGATGGGTTAAACAGAAGAGAGAATTATCAAATTAGAAGATAGAATTGAAGAAATTAAACAATATACTCTACAAAGATAGAATAAAAGGGAAGATTAATAAATAATGATCATAGGTTCCAGATAAAGATAGTTGATTGAATGCATATATTATTTTATACTTTTCCCAAAACCTATTAACACTATAATAATTGGACTTTTAAAAAGATTGTAAATTCACAAGGACAGGCAGAATATGAGAAATTTTTGGAAAAAGGAAGAACAAATGATCATAATCTTACTAGAATCAGGAAATCAAATTCTAAATTTGGTGAAGAAATTTTCAAATCAATCCAATTTGTGTGGTAACACAAACACAGAGAAAATGAAAGTGGGATATAAGAAGAGCATAGATTGCTGTAATAAAAAACAAAGAGGAATTAAGAGTCATTTGAAAAAACTATTAAAAAATGGGTTCAGCTCTAGTAAGATTAAAGAGAAAAAAGAAAAGGTATGGATGCATATGAGCAAAGGGACATGTCTATAGACAGGGAAAATTTCTAAAAGACACTAATAAAGGGCCGGGCACAGTGGCTTGTGCCTGTAAGCTTCAGCCTATGAAGCGGCCAGGGCTAGGGATCGCAGTTCGAGTGCTGCCTGGGGCCCGTAGTGAGACCTAGTTCCAAAAAAAAAAAAAAACAAAAAAAAAAACTAGCTGGGCGTGGTGGCGCGCGCCTGTCATCCCAGCTACCTGGGAAGCTGAGGCTGGGGATTGCTTGAGTCTGTGGTACCCCAGGCAACGAGAGCCTGCGGTTCCACAGGCAAAAATAGCAAGACTTAGTCTTAAAAAAAAAAAAAAAGACAGTAATAAAGTCCTCTAAACTACTTTATACCTTTACAGTAGAAGTTAACAATTTCCTAGAAAAATGTTTATAAAAATAACTGAAGAACAGAAAATCTATATAGCCTGGTAATTAATTAAATTGAATTAATTGAAACCGTAGTCCAAAATCTTTCTGCAAGAAAATAAAACTCAGATGGCTTTATTGTCATAATTTATCTCATTAAGTGGAAGAATAAAGAGCCAAGACATTTTGAAGAAAAACAGGATGAAGAATTGTGCTTTTTTAAGACTTGCTCAAAAGCTAACATAATTAAAACAGTATGGCTTTGAGGTCAGGATAGTCAAACTGATCATTGGAAAAGACCAGGAAAGGAGAGCTCCATGTATCTGATAAGTTGTTAGGTGAAGAAAGAGAAGTTGTAACTAATAGATGGCCAAGCAATTGAAGGTGCTGGCTACTCACACAGGGGAAAAGGAAGGATAATCCTTACCCTCTGATACAAAAATTAACTCCCATAGTACTAAAATCTCAAATATGGAAAGCAAAATTTTAACACTTTGAGGAGAAATTTAGGACATTTTATAACTTTGAGATTTTTTTACAAAGACACAAAAAGCATCAACCAGAAAGTGAACATTAATGTAAATCAATTACAAATTAATTATAAATCAATTGGATTAATATAATCCAAGGACTCCAATAAGAAAGTGAAAATACCAAATATCTTGGTGGATATTTGCAATAGATACAACAGTAAATACAATGATGTAACATTGAGGGTATATTTTTAAAAATTCTATAGATCACTTAGGACACCTCAATTTGAAAAGTGGAACAGAATACAAACAGATACTTCATAGAAGAGAAACCACAAATTACAAATAAACATGAAAATACCTTTAAACTTACAGTTACCTGGAAAAAATGAAAACAAGGACCAATCAGATACTATTTATACATACTAGGATGGGAAACTTAAGACAAAAACCAGTGTTTAGGAAATCATAGGCTAATAAGAACTTTATACATGCCCAGTAGCAATGAGGTTCTTGCATCCAATTTGATATTACATAATAAAATTGATAGTTTGCTATTTCCACAACTGATCGGTCCCATTTCTTAATACGTGCCTCAAGAAGTTCTTGCACACTGTGTTGTAGACTGTTGGAATGAATCATCTATGACTAACAGGCATCAACTTAAATGAATCTCGGAGTTCTACATTTTTTTTTTGAAGAGTAACCTCTGTAGTATATGATCTCTTTCTAATGTTCAACATGAACAAGATGAAACATGTTATTTAAACATTCATAAATATGTGACATATTTGAAAGAAACTAAAGTAATAGTAAAATTATAATAAACAGTATATTTATTGGTTATTAGTCAGTATTTGCTATTAATGCAAGAACCCCCAGTATCTGCCAAAGGACCCCATCAGAATCTATTTCTGGAGATCAGTCCTGACTTGGAAGCCCACAACTGACTGTGAGGCACATGGCCTCCCAGGGTCACACTGGCCCCAGACAGAGGGAAGAACCAATCAGCAACTCTTGCACCAGGCATGGTGCTGCTTGCCTTTCAGGCCTTCTGCCCCACCTGCTCCCCAAGTGAAGTGAGTGTACCTGTTCACAAGAAGCACAGAGCACAGTCACCAAGCAAGGAGAGGGGTGGGGCTACCTGTATATGTCTGATTGGTGAACTGAGTGGTGAGTCACTACTTGGCCTGAGAAGGTCCACCAGGCTGGGAAGCAGGGGGACAGGGGGCCTGTGTGAGGCCCGTGCCCATGAGCACCCAACCATGAAGTGGCACACAGGAATTACAGACCAAGTCAGAGAACTGACCATCCTCTTTTTTATATCAGCTTCTATGTGTGACCATTTGAGCAACTTACATTAGCGGCACCACGGTGTTCTGTGTCTCAACTCAGAACCCCAGAGAATGACTGAGGCTGAGGGAGTGGGAGACGCTGGTGAAAAACTGGGTGGAGTGGGCATCCTCTGTAGAACTGCTTTGCCTCTTCCTAACTGTGTGACCTGGAGGAGAAACTGTGCTTCCCTTTCCTCGTCAGTTAAGAGGGCAGAGCGGATCAGTTCCCAGTTCTCATTTGGGAGTGAGTCCATCCTTCCCACGTGGTCTCTCAAACATATAGGACAAAATGCTTGGTTGTTGCAGTCAGAGGGGTCCCTGTTGGCCTGTAGTGGTACAGGTCAGGCGTGCTAAAAATCCTTCAATGGTCGGCTGTGCATTAGAAAGTCCAACGTTGCCTTAATGAGAAAGGCTGGCTCTCGCAGACCCCTATGCCAGTCATGCTTCCCTGCGTCACCTGCACTTGTGACAGTGTGGTTGCCTGAGGTGAAGTTGTTGGGAACTTAGTGAAGCAAGTATTTGCCAAGCCCTTGGGACAGAGGCTGCTGGTCCTGGCTTCAGGATCTCTGGGGCTACATGTTGGATGTTCTGTTCTCACTTATTTCTTGTTTTGGAGCCCAACTGTCCTGGCAGTGAGGACACTTGGTTGAATTGCTCTGTGAACAATTACAGAGTGCTGGCTGGCTGGTTCTGTCAGCCTGCAGGAGCAGTAAACTGGCTTGCTCCGGTTCTAACTGTTTTCAGAACAACTTACTCACTCACGCCCAGGCTTTGTCTTCTGTGCAAAGCTCAGCAGTGCCCTCCTCTGACACACTGGGAAGAACAGGGCAGGCTGCTCAAACAATGCGTCACCAGAAGACCCGGGGCCTGCCACTTGAGCAGACCAAAACAGGGTCAGCTGGTGCCAGCACTGGACTCAGGAGCACCTAGGAGAAGGCAGCCCCATGCCAGGATGCAGAGTGTGACCAGAGGGGTGAGAGGCAGGTTTCAGTGGCTACCTGCTCCCTAGGCCAGACCCTCTGACTCCCTATCAATTTAGTGAACCACAGCTGGTGTCTCTGTAACTGCCTCATGAGTGTCTGATAGCACTTTTCTCCCAAACCCTCATTTGAAGGGGTGGGACTGGGTTCCCAGCTCCATGGTCTGACATTAAGACATTTTACATTTTGCTTCCATTCTGTTTTTCTACCCACGACACCCCAGACTTTCTTTTTTTGAAGTTTACTTTAGTCATTGCCTCCCCCCAAATGCATAGGAAATTTCATCTTCACACTCTCTCCCACTCTTACTTTACCCTTTCCTGTTACTCAACTAGTGGATGGCTTGACTCATGTTTAATTTCCTAGGAGGCTGCTCACATTTTCTCCATGCAGAAAAGCATTCCCTGTCCTCCCCTTGGTCACTGACTATATGGCTCTTGTCCTGGGAGCTGTGTTCACAAGAGATTGTAAATTCCTTGAAGGCAGAAGCTAATTTGAGACATGGTCTCCATGTTCCCTGCACTAAGAATCTTGCTAAGCAGTTACCATGGTAACCATTAGCATCTCCTCCCATTCCCTTGGGTCAAAACAGACAGACAGACAAGTTGTTGGAGAACAATGAATTTGGCTCCCTGCCTAGATTGGCAATGAGAACCAGGACAAGGTTGAGGCTGAATATGTGAACCTGGCTTAGCACACTGCCTATGAACTTGGCCAGGAATGCTTTGGCCCTTTTAAAGAAACAGCTTCATGCTAGAGCCATTAGACCTCCTGTGCCCACATCCTTGATCCCCCAGAAGCACTCTGCCTATATGAGTCACTCTGGCCACAGTGCTGAAGCTCCTGTAAAGAAAAGCACAGCTACATCTTCATAGGAGATGGCCTTACAGGTAAGTCAAGTCCCATTTATGAGTCTAAGAAAGAGATGCTTTGGCTATTTTTCAAACCTTTGGTGTATTTGCAGCAGTCCTGGATCACATGAGGACTCAAACCCACTACATCTCAACACAGGAGAAGTTTCAGAAAATGCCCAGAAAATGACATCTTTTGACACTCTCTTGGTAGTGCAGTCACCCAGCAGGCAACTAGTGAGCACCCAGGTTCAGACACAGTTCAATGTCATGATGTAGAGGTAGGGACAAAGGAAAAGTCCTGTCTTGCACACTTGCACCCTGCACACAGCCTACCTGGACTATTGAGGTACCAAGCACCTGAGCGGGGGTGCAGGCTGGGGACACAGCAGTCACAACCTGTGTCCCAGGGATTCTGGAACCCCATCCTTGTTTGTTACTGGGTTAGTGGTCCTTGCTTAGTCAGCCAATAGCCTGCTTACAAAACCCTAACCAACTAAACCCTGCATCCTTAACACTGCTCTGAAGACCAATCCCATAAAACTGGAGAATCCTCCCCCTCCCCATTCCTCTCAACTGGGAGTATAACCCAGGGCAGTTACTGCGCCTCCCTATCTTATGAGATAAAATAAACATTCCTTTCTTGAAATATTTGAAAATATTTCAAAATTCGTGTGGCATGAATTGATAGAATTCAGACCAAAACCCTCTAGACTCAACACTTTCAGAAATACTCTCCTCCAACCCCATTGTTCAGCATGGTCCGTGTACACATCAGCATGATGGAAAGGGGGCCTCACAGCTCCTCTCTGACCTTCTCATCAGAAACACACTTTAGTAAGTGCCCAGGGGAGCCTCTCCAGGCGAAGATTTGAAAAACAAGGTTCTAGAACAGCAAGTCATATAATCTACCCACAAATGAGTGAACAGAATGTCAAGTCAGTTCAAGCAAGAGCAGACCCTGTCCCTCTCTCCCTCCTAGACCCAGAGAACCTGTTTGTTAAAGATTAAGACAAAGAAACACTTAAAAGACCTGTGCTCCTCAGACATATTCCCTTGCTAGATAATGACTCAACAACTGTGAATATCCAGAGGAACTTCGGTCCTGTTAAGACAGCCAGGAGGAGACATGCTGCCCCAGTACTCACAGATTCCTCTGACCTGGCTTAAGCTGCTCTGGATATTCCAGATGGAAAGAACCCAGGGGTTGATTGCTGGCATCTGTGAATCTTGCCCCAGTCTGTGTGGCCTGAGAGGCGGAGGGGGAAGAAACAATAGCATACTAGAAGGAACATGCCAACTGGAGGAACTCTGGAGCCTTATTTGTCAGGGAATTCAAGGAGGTGTGTGGTCAGATACACCCCACAGGGGTCAAGAATCCATGATATAGGCAACGTTTATTTAGAGTTTCTTATACTCAAGCACCAGCCTATGTTTTAGTTTTTCTTACAACAACACTATAAGGTAACATAGTCCTTTTACATTTGAGGAAACTGAGGCAGAGTTGGTTCCTCACTTCAATCTCTTATGCTAAATGTGACTTCTGAAATCTAAGTGGCACATGTCTGATAAAGATCTGACCTACCAGATAATGGAGTGGGTCTCAAGGTTCTTCCTACCCATACCCCAAGCTGGGCCCCCGGAACTGAGAGCTTTGCAAAGATCCCCAAATCAGCAATGGGCATGATTCAAATTTGTACCTCAGCAAAACTGGCAGAAAATAGACAATGAGTTTGTTCTTTTTCAGTGTAAATCAAGGAAGGTGGCTCCAGAGGTGGATCCGGGCCTAGAAAAGGATGCCTAGTTTGGCTGAGAGTCTGTCTTTTCCTCATGCTTCCCAGTGATGCAGAGGCTGCTGGGCGCATCCTGGGAGGCAGGGTAGGTGCCAGGTGCTGGAGTGCGGGCAGGCCTGAACTTGCACTTGACTCTCCTCCCAGCCCTAGCCCCACTGCTGTGCCTCTGGCCCTTCTTTTCAGCTCAGAATAATGGTACTGCTTCCTTCCCCCACAAGGCTGTCAAGGGCTACTCACACAGTGTGTGTGACCATCCCCGACACCTCATGTTTCAGCTGAGGACTGCTTCTCAAGAGGTCACTTCTGAGGCTCCTCTGGCTTTGTCTTTTCTCCAGGCAGATCAGATCACACGAGACCTGGTTTAATAGACGCCTCTCGGCCGGGCACGGTGGCTCGTGCTTGTAAGCTTCAGCCTATGAAGCGGCCGGGGCCAGGGATCGTGGTTTGAGTCCCGCCTGGGGCTCGTAGTGAGACCTGGTTCCAAAAAAAACAGCTGGGCGTGGTGGCGCACACCTGTAATCCCAGCTACCTGGGAAGCTGAGGCTGGGGATGGCTTGAGTCCGTGGTACCCCGGGCAACAAGAGCCTGCGGTTCCACAGGCAAAAATAGCGAGACCTAGTCTCAAAAAAAAAAAAAAAAAAAAAATAGACGCCTCTCAGGGACACATACGTCTGCTGTCTCCAAATCACATGCAACACAGCTAAGATGTTGTGAGGTCAGACCAAACTCAGGGATAAATTGTCTCTGCTTCTTGAGATGGCACTTAGGGGACCCTGGGACCTAGAGGTAAATTGCTCAATTTATAATATTTTCTATACTTCAGGACATAACAGAGGGTGGTGTTAATGATGTCACTGACTGTGTGACACAAGGCCAATGACTTAACCTCTCTGAACCTTGGTATCCTCATCTGTATGGGTGTGAATCAAAGTCTGTCATCAGACCTTCTGTGAGGTGGTGGCACATGATCAGTCCTTCCTAAAGAGTAGCTAGAGTTATTGTTATTTGGACACTGATTATAAGAGAGGATACTGATGTACTTTATTAACAGAATACTTTGAAAATTTGCTTTTTCAAAATACCAACATGAATATATTCAAATGCTATGCTTATAAATTTATGATATTACATTATACAGTTGGGCTGGCAAAGAAAAGATGAATGCATTTTTTAAATAGAGTATTTTTTAAAAATACAGTTTTTTCACAGTGAGATCTTAATGGACCTGGTATATTTTAAGGAGGCTTGTAGAAGGTAGGTGGGTATAGATGGGAAGATAGGCTTCATTCTGGAGAGCAGTCACGGAATATCCTTGCAATTGAAAGGGGCCAGTAGCGATTCTCATGTGAATGGAGAAGTCATATAAGAATGATCAAGAAAGCTTCAATTCCATTGTCACTTGAAGTCAAAGTCAAAGCTTGTGAGTTTGAGCTACATGCCTCAACTGTGGAGAAATCACCAAGGTTTACCTATTATCTATGGGTATTATACATACAAAATATATCCATTCCAAAGTTATGCATTTTATTAGGGAACTTCATAGTCTTAGTCTTTACTCAGTTACAGCTCTCTAAATATATATGCCAAAACACAGAATTGTGGTTAACTAAGTTCCCATACAGACTAAAACAGTAGTTGAAAGGGTACAACAGAAAGCAATCAAAATATCACCTGCACAGACAAGTCAATTTGCTGTTTCTCCACAAGGTAACCTATGTCTACCTATGTCTATATGTTGAGGATGCTGGGCTTACGAAAAAAATAAGTTACTGCAAAGTGAAATTTTCCTAGTAGAGCTGCCATTTATTTCCTTCCTGATTTCTATTTAAATTACAACTCTCGAAATAAAATCCTATAAAAAAAAGGCACTATATTCTGAACTCATTTTTCAAAAACGAAATATAAAAATATGTCCGCTCCCTACAAAGTTCTCATTTTTGTGTGATGAAAGCAAATGAACAAATAGAACTCAAGGACTGTCTCGCTGCCCTTCCGCCTGTCCCTCCCACACAGGAGCAGGCTCTCCTGGGGCTGACCAGAAGCCCTCTCCCTGCTGTGTGCTGTCTGTGCCAGAGATCTAGGTCAGGCAGGGAAGAACTTTCGGTTTCATAATCAGCTTCCAGGTTGCCTCGGGTCCTCAAGGCAGAACTGGAGGAGCAGGAATCACAGGGACCTTAAGACAGGGCCAGGCCTGCAGCAACAACTCCCGGTGGCTTCTTCGACCCTTCCACCGGGGGCCAGGGTGCAGGAAGGAGGACTACACAGACGACTGGGGGACCGAGAAGGGCTCTTGTAAGCACCCCCTCACCTCATCCTAGTCTTCCTATAAGAGACTGCAATACATGAGTGGCTGGGTCAAAAGAGCCATGTACAGGTTTTACCCAATAATGCCACCATCTGCACACTATTGGGGGAAGGAAGGAAGCTTAACTACTAGAATCTGCCTGGAAAGGCCGTGCATGGAGTAGTGAAAAACAGGCCCTGGAATCAAACTACCAAGCCAGGCGCCCTTACTTCCTTAGCTGTGTGACCTCAAAAAATGGTCAATTGTTTAACCTTTCTGTACACCAATTTTCTCATCTGTAAAAGTGGAAAATAATCATACCTGCCTCATCGGACTGATAGGAAGGTTGAAATGAATTGTATGTTACACTGATTAAAATGCTATATCTAACATGCACATGGAAAGAAAGAACTCTAAAAAAAGTTAGACATAATTATAGTTGTCATTGTATTAAACTTCATGAAAGTAGGAATTGTTGTCTGTTTGGTTATTGGTCTGCCTTAAAACATATCTGGTACTGAATGATGCAGCATAAATACTCTTTGGGTAAATGAAAATTATAATCAGCTAAAACTGTTGCAGATAATACTTATTTGAGCCAGTAGAGGGAAGCATATAGCTATGCCTGACTAAACTTTATCAAAGGTGGATTCATCTATTAGCTTGGAAGGCTAATTAGGACTGTATTCCTGACTTCGGTCAGGGTTGAAAGACAGCTATTGCACCTGTAGGAGTAATCCCCCCCCAAACCCCCCAGATACCTCTGTGCAAGCTAGGATGATGAGGAAATTACTACTTTGAGCAACTATGGCTCAATTTCTTTTCCTATAGGTTCTACTTTTTTTTT
>PVHY01010296.1:0-52517 GCA_004024945.1 Uropsilus gracilis | reverse complement strand
TCATTCATTCATTCATTCATTCATTCATTCACTCACTCATTCACTCATTCATTCACTCACTCATTCATTCACTCACTCACTCACTCACTCACTCACTCACTCACTCACTCACTCACTCACTCACTCATTCATTCATTCATTCATTCATTCATTCATTCATTCATTTATTTATTTTTGAGGCTAGGTCTCGCAATTTTTGCCCGTGGAACTGCAGGCTCACATTGCCCAGGGTACTGTGGACTCAAGCAATCCCAGCCTCAATTTCCCAGGCAGCTGGGATTACAGGTGCATACCACCATGCCCAGCTATTTTTTGGGACCAGGTCTCGCTGTGTTGCCCCAAGCGGGACTCGAACTGCGATTCCTAGCCCCAGCCGCTTCTTAGGCTGAAGCTTACAGGCACGAGCCACAGTGCCTGGCCAGCTATTTTTATTTTTAAGAGACTAGGTCTTGCTATGTTGCCCAGGGTTGTCCCCAACCTGTGGACTCAAGTGATCCCCAGTCTCAGTCTCCCAGGTAGCTGGGATTACAGGCGCGTGTCACCACGCCTGGCTCTTTATTTATTTTTATTTTTTAACGCTTTTATATTTATTTATTTGTTTGTTTGTTTATTTACTTATTTATTTATTTTGAGAGTAGGTCTTGCTATTTTTGCCCGTGGAACTGCAGGCTTATGTTGCCTGGGGTACTGCAGACTCAAGCAATTCCCAGCCTCAACTTCCTGGGTAGCTGGGATTCCTGGCATGCGCCACCACGCCCAGCTATTTTTTTGGGACTAGGTCTTGCTATGTGCTCCCAGCGGGACTCAAACCGCAATCCCTGACCCCTGCCATGGCTTCCTAGGCTGCCACCTACAGGCATGCGCCACCATGCCTGGCCCCGCTGGTTCTTTATTGAGATTTGGTCTTGCTATGTTGCCCGGGGTAGTCTTGAACCAGCAGACTCAAGCAGTTCTTAGTCTCGGCCTCCCAAGGCTGGGATTAAAAGTGTGTGTCACTGCGCCCAGCCCAAACCCTGGAAATTCTTTCACTTGCTGAGCTATTTCCAGTCCCAGGGCCTTTGCACTTGCTGTTCCCTCTGCAGGGCATGATTTTCCTACATCTTCACATGCTCACTCCCTCATTCAGTTCTGATTTCATCTCAAGGATACCTCACTTCTCAGGAGGGCATTTTCTGTCTTCCTGGCTAAAATAAATGCCTGGATCTATTCTCTTAGGCAGAGCATTTATTCTCATGTCCCAGTCCCATTATGTTGCCTGTTCAGTTGTTGTGTTTAGATGGATTCCCCAACTAGAATATCATCTGCATGAAGTCAGGACTTGGCTTGTCTTATTTACCAAAATTGTCCCTATGCTTACAACTAGGCCTGCAATAGAATAGGTGGTCAATGTGTACTGGTCAAGAACGGAAGCTTACAGATGACAAATTTGTATAGAGAGCCAGAACGATAAAACTGAGTCCAAGGTCACATTACCAAACAGGAACAGAGCTCGGAAGTCAGGACCTGTTCTGGCTACTGCAGCTACTGCCTGCAGTCTCTTTTCTTCCATATGACCCTGTCACACTGGAAACACCAGTGCTACTGGAGGGAGAAGAGACCTGGCATTTAGGGGACAATGGTTTGTTTCTCAGGTGCTGCTGACTCTTGAGCAGTGAAGACTTCTGTACACAGGTCTCAGCTGCCAGTTGGTCCTTTCTTGCTGTACATCCAGACACACAGTACATGGAAACTCTGGGGTACAGTGGGATGAGCAGGCTAACTGGAGGGTTAGGAGTAGGTCTTCCCAGGGCTCAGGCAAAGAATGCCTACTACTGTTGGGCACAGGGAGGAGGTCATGGCCACCAGTGAGGAGACTAAACCTCCCAGAACTTAGGGTTCAGAAGATAGGAAAAGGGGGAGAGGAACCCCAGAAACCCAGTGTGGGGCTGCAACAACTGCCCAACAAGTGCTTGGAAGTCTCTGCCATGTGGGAACTTGGGGTAGCTCAGATCTTGCTGACTTTGCTTTTGATTTGCCTGCCCGACTACTTGCCTGCCCCTCTGTGGGTAAGCGTGATCTCTGGGTAAGCATGTGGGTAAGCACGCTGTCTTCAACCAGCTCTGCTAGCAGTTGTATTCCTTACAAAGGGCACCTGTTTGGAGTCCACAGGCTTTGGAGCCCGGGGTCCTGATCTCTGGCTCTGCTTGGTGAACTCCCACACATTTACGTTCCAGCTCAAATATCCTCTCCCTTGTCCAGACCCTCCTGCCTCAGGCACTTAGTCCTTCCCTCCTCTGAGTGCCCAGTGGTCACCATTCCCATGAGTGATAAAGACTTGCTCATAGTTTCTTCTCATCTGACCAGTGTCTCCTACTGGACTGGGAATTCCTTAAAGGCACATCTGTCTTACTCAGACTGAAGCTTGGTAGTGATTAGACTTTTGTCATCACCACTGCCATCATGGTCACCACCACCACCACCACCACCACCACCACCACCACCACGACGTCACTGTCATAATCATCACCATCACATTATCATAATCATCATCACTACTGCTATCATTATCACTATTACATCATCACCACCAACATTACCACTAACGTCACTGGACTTGATGTTCCTGGCAGGTGCTGAATGCTTCTCTTAAAGATCATTTAATTCTCAAAATTGCCCTACGTAACAAAGCAGGTGTTTCATCATTCCCATTTCACAGAAGAGGAAACTGAGGCTAGTAAGATTCATAGGGTACGCTGACAGTAAGCACAGAGACAGGGTTTAAACCTTGCCATCTGACCCTTAGGCCATTGTTTGCTACATGCTACCAAAGGGGTGAAATGACCTTAAGTCTCTCTGGGCAGTATTTCAGCTGAGTCTGTGGCAGCCCCAGGGAGCTGGGTGGTGGAGGAGGGAGCCCTGTGTTTCCTGTGGCTAAAGCACAGGATGTGTGTAGGGCGCAGAGTGGGGTGGAGGCCGAACTGTCAGAGGAGCCTGATCAGGGAGGGCCTACGGTAGACTGGACCTGGACTTGGGCTTCTTGAATTTCACTTCTGTGGAGAATCTACATGGAGGTGCCCTGTGGGCAGTCGAATTCATGGCTTGGGGGTAGAGGGACATCTACTCTGAGAGGTTCAAGGCAGGAACCAGTTTCTATTGGCATAGAAACAGATGAATCTGTGGGAGTGGGGGAAGACTCAGGGGAATGTGTGACCTCAGAAGATGAAAGGGGTAAAGAACAGAAGGAGTCTGGGACTTCTTTATTTAAAGTGCTGATTACAGAAAAGAAACTGATGAAGGAGCCTCAGAGAGACAAATGGCAGCAACACCAGACAGCAGCATAGAGGGTTGCAACAAAATCCTCCAGAGGGTTCTATAAGTATTTGTGCAATGAAGGAGCAAATGAATGAATGGGTGTAGCAAGGAAGAATGGGTGATCCCCTACACCCTGGGTCCATTCTGACAACTCAATCAAGGCTCCCTCTATTTGCCTGGACCTACCTAATGCTCCCCCTTCCTCAGGGAGTTAAGTTGGAATTTTTGTCACTACAGCATAACTAGGGAAACTGAGGCAGGCGAGTGCCAGAGCCACGTAGGTACTCTGGGTCTTAGTGCAGGTGCGTTTGATGGCATGGACAGCATTTCCAGAGAGGGGGCCCTAGCAGAGGGGTGTGGGGTTTTGGGACTTCTGAGTTTTCAGGACTAACCTGGGGTTTTTCATCCTGTAGTTGGGGGGAATCCCTTTGGCATTGGAGGATACTTGAGATCTTTCCCATCATTTTATAGATGGGAAGCCTTGAAGGCCCAGGGAAGGAAGAAATTTGCCTAAGCTTGTAGTCATAAAAATAACCCCAGCTCTCATCTTCTGTCACCTTTGTATGGCAGGGCCTTCACATCTGTTCTTTTGTTCATTCCCATTCTTTGCTTCGTAGTCTCTGATTTTGCAGACGGAGAATCTGAGGTTCAGAGAGGTCAAATGATTTCTTTGAAGTCACACAGTAGCTGGGCTTAGGTCACAATTCGGATGAAGACTGTCACCAAAGCCAGGGCTGTTGTTCTGCCCTCTGTCCCACACCCCAGGCCAGGGGGTTTCTATACTGGCTGTATAGACCCAGGTAGCAGCCAAGACAGGGACAAGTGAGCAAAAGGGAGGGAATGGAGAGCCAGGACCTGGTCTTGAGTGCTGGACAAGCACAAAGCAGGCGAGAGAGAGAGAGAGAGAGAGAGAGAGAGAGAGAGAGAGAGAGAGTAGAGAGGAGCCCCCCTCCCCTCTCCAGCCCCATGACCCAGCCAGCAGGTCCCCAGCAGCCTAGCTCTC
Organism: Uropsilus gracilis; assembly: GCA_004024945.1. NCBI lineage: Eukaryota > Metazoa > Chordata > Mammalia > Eulipotyphla > Talpidae > Uropsilus > Uropsilus gracilis. Next base: position 48,223 of record PVHY01010296.1, on the reverse strand, counting down.
TCCCTCCCTGGGGGCTGGAGCAGCCTCTCCGCCTCTGCCTGCCCGCCTGATGGGGCAGAGCTGGCTTCATGTATTATTAATAGCACTGCCAGCCTTCCTGTTTTCACGCTGATAACCTGCTGGGGAGGGTGGGTGGGAGGGAGGGAGCAAGGTGGCAAACCCTGGAGCTTCCAGGGCCCCTCCCCCTCAGCAGCGCAGCTCTGCGGGGGCTGGCCCAGCCCCAAGTCTCAGAAGTTGGTTTCTAGAGCTTCCCCATCTGAGCCCACAGGAGGGGCCCAGGGCCCTGGGAGGAGCCAGGCCTCTTACTCCATCTAGGCTACCAAGGGCACAAATCATCTTAGCATCCCAGGGGCAGGGGTTTGTGTGTGTGTGTGTGTGTGTGTGAGTGAGAGAGAGAGAGAGAGAGAGAGAGAGAGAGAGAGAGAGAGAGAGAGAGAGAGATTGGCTTCCAGTTGCCCTGGGGCAGGGATCACTGAGGTCCAGGCACATGCAGACCCCATCTAAAGTCAGGATAAGTCCTGTGAGATGGTCTATTCTATTCCTCGCCCCACACCTGACCTTTGACCCTTCTAGAGCCCAGCATGAGGGCCAAAGGCCCACAGCAGGTGGGCCCAGCTCCTCCAGGGGCTGGGGTGGGAGGGCTGGATAGGAGCCTTGCTTGGAGTGGGCCTGTGGGCCAGAGGCCACCGGTGTGAGCCTGCCTGCTTCCGCAAGGCTCTCCCCAGAGTCGCTCAGGGGCATTATGTTGGGAGTTTGCAACCGGTTTCCTTGGGAGAGTTGGCCCCACAGAAATGCGGCACTTCGGGGTTCCCCACCCTAGAGCCAGTTATTGGGCATTTACCAGCACCACCTGAGACCAGAGTGGCAGTCTCTACTCTCACCTTGACCGTGCCAGTGCTTTTTGTGCTGCTAGCTGCTGCTCAGGCTGTTCCCTGGAATGCATTTCTCTTCCTCTTTGCCTGTTAATTTTCAATAAATAAACGTGGTCATAATAATGGCTTGCTTTTTATGTGCTTGGTAGTTATGCTCTGTGTCATTCAAAGAACTTTATGAAGTTCACTCATTGTGTCTTCACAGCCATTCAATGAGCAGGTGCTGGGTTTTTTTTTTTGTTTGTTTTGTTTTTTCAAGGATGAAGTAAAGTGAAATTTTAATGAGCTCAAATATATTATGGATTACAATATAAGAATTAATATAACGCAATGGCTCTAATACAATTACGATTCAACTCTATGGGGTCCAAGGGAGGAAAAGAAGGGGGGGTGAGTATAGCACGGAATGTGTCTAAGATAGTCTGCAGGGCCGAGGACGGGAAAGAGGGGTGTCAGGCTGAGGGACACATGGGGAATCTCGGGTGGCGGTGGCGGTGGCCCTGGGCGGTGGCTGGTGAAGGAGCCAAGAAGTCGCGCAGAAGCCCAGGTGCCGCTGTCCAGCCAGGTCTAGCCCCCAGGAAGCTCGAAGCGCACTTTCAGGCCCTTCCTGCCGCGGGATCTTCCTCCGGCCTGGGGTCCTGGAGACTTGAGGATCCCGGGGTGGGCGCTGGCACCCTGGGGGCTGCGGGTGTCGCTGCAGCCTCCGCCCTGCGCACCCCTGGCAACAGCTGGACTCTGGCCTGGACTTGCGTCTCCAGGGCTCCGCCCTTCCTGAGCTGCCCGGCAGGACTCGGGGCGCAAAGAGCGGCCTCCCCTCTCGGCACCGGCTCCTGCTGGCAGCTCGCGCCCCTGCGGTGGTGGGACAGGGCGGCGCTGGCCGGCTGTGGGGGCGTGCTGGCCGCCGTCCTCCTGCACAGACGGGGCCCCGGGGTCGCCTTTGCCGGTGGGGGGGCGGGCTCCCTGCTGCTTGGGGGAGCTGCTTGGCGGGTCCCCACGGCCCTGGCGGAGCGCGTCCAGCGTGAGTTGGAGCTGCTGGACCTCGCTGGTCAGCCGAGCGTTCTCGCAGCGCAGCTCCGCCCACTGCTCCCGCAGGCTGTCCACCTGCCGGGTCTGCTGCACCAGCGCCAGCATGGCCGCAAGGAGAGCGGAGGGGACTGCCCCGCTGCTGGCCTCTGCAGGGACACCGCCGCTGGAAGGAGCGGGCCCGGGGCTGCCCTGGTCACCGCGCCCTGGAGATGGGTGCCCAGGGCCGTCGGGTCCGTGGGTGCTTGCTGGGAGCCCAGCCGGGCCCCGGGGTCCTGCAGGCGTCGGGGCAGCCCCAGGTAGCTGAGGGGACTGTGGGCCGGAGGCAGCGGCCGGCTCTCCCTGGCCCTGCGGCCCTGCGGCCTGCGGGGTTGGCAGCGCCCCCACTGGGCGCCCGGCCCCCCCAGGGCCTGCCCCCACAGCTGCCGCCGGCGGCCCCCCTCCGGGGACGGCCGGTCCAGAGCCTGCTGCGCAGCCAGAGTCCCCTCCACCGCCGCCCCTGGGGCGTTGTCCGGCCGGCCCACCTGGGCCCTCGAAGTCTTTGGTCTGTCGTCGGGCTCCGTCACCATCACACCGGCTGGGTGGGCGTCCGCTGGGCGGCCGGGGCTCTGCGCCTGTCCCGGGATGCTTGCCCGCAGCCGCCCGGGAGGCGGGGGCCGGGGGCCTGGACCTCCTGGCCTTGGCCAAAGCCTGGGACCAGCACAGGTAGCACTTCTCGGTCTGCAGGCTGAGCGCCCGCAGGCAGAGCACCTGCAGGCTGAGGGGGCTGGCCTTCCCCGCAGGGCGCTCTCGGCCTTCAGGGGCCCGTGTGCCTGGGCCAGTCTGGGCGCCCCCCGGCTTCTGGCCGCGCCCTCCTGCCAGCCCCTTCCGCAGCAGGAGGCCGACGAGCGCAGTGCACATAAGCACCCCCCAGGGGACTCCCAGGCTGGCGGCCGGGCTCCCCACACAGGGGGCAGAGCAGGCGGGGGCGGCTCCCGCGGTGGCGGGGAAGCCGTGGCGGGGCAGACAGCAGGTGCTTGGCGGCACCATTGGGCTCCGCTCACAGCGCTGTCGACAGTGCCGAGGGTCGGAATCCCGAGGACGGCTCGGTCTCCACAACAAACCGGGCGTGGGGCAACGGGGCGGTCCACCATCTTGGGCGGTTGGGGGGGGGGCGCGGAAGGTTCTAGAATGCAGTGCATCTGGCCGTCTGCCCCTTGCACCTACGCAGATGGTTTGGCCTCTCCCGGGAGGTAGAGCCTGGGATGTGGAGCCGCTGTGTGCAGCCTGGAGCTCAGGCCAAATGGCAGACCTTGAGCAGGAGCTGTTTTATTTCCATTTTACAGATGGGGCACTTGAGGCACAGAGAGGTAAGGAACCTCTCTGATTGCACAGTTGGCAAATGGCAAGGCTGGGACCTGTGCTTGAGTCTGGAGCATGTGCTCCTCAGCCTGGCTGCTAGGGCGGCTTGTGGGGGTCCTGCAGCTGTCTTTCTGGTGGCCCTGTCCCCCCACCCCCCAGCCTCCTGGCTGCCATCCACGCTTGGCTTCCAAGGACTGTGCTCTGAACACATGAAGCTGCTCTTTCCAAGTCTGGATCTCTCCTGCCTCTGGGACTGGGAGCTGCTGAAGTGCAGTGCCGTTTCTGATCCTCCTGGTGCTCCCGGTGGCGGGCATCGGAGCCAGCACTGGGCACACTTTCTGAAGGAGCCACTCACAGGGTTGTCACAGGAGCCTTTGACACCTTGTGCACGCTTGTGTCTACTGCGTTAGACTGTACTCGACCCAGCAACGTTTTCCTAGGTGCCTTCCCCATGCCAGCCCTGAGCTGGGAGCTGTGGGTGACAGTGGCAAGTAAGCAGATCAAGGTTTTGGAGAAGCTAATGTCCTTGTGGTAGAGACATATAACAAACAAGACAAGGAAGTAAGCTATAAACATCTGGTGAAGTGTGCTAAGGAGAAATAACAAAGTAGGGGGATAGGAAGTGTTCAGGGGAGGTAGAAATTTGGAGGGGTCAGAGCCAGTCAGATGTCACCGAGAAGGTGACATTTAAGAAAGGAGGGAGTAGCTGGGCATGTGGGCACGTGACTGTAGTCCAAGCGCTGGGAGGCAAGAGGCCTGGGATTGCTTGAGTTTGCGGGTTCGAGACTACCCCGGGCAACATAGTAAGACCTGGTCTCGAAAAAGCAGCTGGGAATGGTGGCACATGCCTGTAATCCCAGCTACCTGGGAGGCTGAGGCTGGGAATCGCTTGAGTCCTCAGGATCGGGACTACCCCTGGCAACATAACAAGAATTGGTCTAAAAGAAAAACAGAAAGAAGGGAGCAAGCTGTGCTGCTTATTGGGGAAGCACATTCTAGGTGATGCAACGGTCCTGAGGCAGGAAAGTTCTGGGTATGTATGCACAGTAGCAAAAAGGTGGGTGGAGGGGAAAAAATAGGCCAGAGTTGCTGGAGTCTAGAGAAGCAGATGAAGGGAAGAAAGGGCTAGTGGGACCGATGGGGAGGAGGCATGGAGAGGCCTAGGGCCTTTCCTAGGCAGCTGTGGACACCTGTGACCGGAGGAAGCAGGAGAGGGTTTTACTCTCTGAAGCAAACAACAGTCTTGCAGCTCCTGACTGGGTCCTTGGCCCTTGTTGGCCCAGGTACAGCATAGAATTGCCCCAGTTTCTCCTTTAGCCACCGACCAGCTATCCCCTGGTTCTGACCACAAGGTGGTCCTGCCCAAAGGGCGCTGCTGATCTGCAATGGCACCATCCTCCTCCTTGGGTTCCTGCTGTCTTCTCTGCCACCTTACACATCAGGGAACACTTATTCCAGAGTTCAGTTTCACTAGGTGCCAAGTCAAGGACTGGCCACCCTGAAGCTCTCCTGTGTTTCTGAGGTCCAGCCTCCAGGCCAGCTTGCCTGACTCATCCAGTTTCCTTCGAGATAGTGACTGCAGAACAGGGATGAGAGTCAAGCTGGGCGTGGTGGTGCGTGCCTGTAATCCCAGCTATCTGGGAGGCTGAGGCTAGGAATCACTTGAGTTCGTGGGTTCGAGACTACCCTGGGCAATACAGCAAGACCTAATTTCTAAAAAAAAAACCAAAACAAAAACCATAAAACCAGGGATAAGATTCAAGGCGTGTGCCTGTAAGCTTCAGCCTATGAAGTGGCTGGGGCTAGGGATCGCGGTTTGAGTCCCGATTGGGGCAACACAGCAAGACCTAGTCCTAAAAACCTCTGGGCGTGGTGGAGCATGCCTGTAATCCCAGCTACCTGGGAAGCTGAGGCTGGGGATTGCTTGAGTCTGTGGTATCCTGGGCAACGTGAGCCTGAGGTTCCACGGGCAAAATAGCGAGACTTAGTCTCAAAAAGAAAAAAAAAAGACTCAAGGGCTGAAGACACAGGCCCTGTAGGCTGAACTGATGATGAAATGAGGGATCCGGGAGAGGGGTTTGTGAGTGCTGTTGACAAGGGGGATGCTGCGCGAGTCCCCTCCATCCTAGGAATCTGGAGTGAAGGAGTGGGGATTGTGCCAGGGCAGGTGATGTCTGGACTGGATTTATTTGTCCAATGCCACACCCCACCCTGGAGCCCTAAGAGCTCAGCATCGTAAATAAAACCTACCTAATAAATCTCCTCTGTAAATTTTCTGCGTGGAATTTCATTACGAGTCTCGTTTCCAGTCATTAGGTTTTAGTCCAATTTGGAGATGTCCCGATGGCTGTGTAAATCACACCGGCACTCTGGGGAGCATGAACTCGGGGGAGAAATCACGCCAGGGCCCGTGGGGGTGACAGCTGAAGCCTGAAGATCTGGACACTGTGGGGTCACTGTGGGGCAACCACTGCCACCCTGGGTTCCAGCTCATCCCCCGCCCTGGCAAAGGGAAAGGAGCTGCATCCCTCAAACAGCTCACTGTGCTGGGAATCTGACACACATCAGCTGAAATCCCCTGTATAAGCCTGTTCAGAGCAGGCGATGAGTATGCCTCCTTACGGAATGAAACTGAGACTCAGAGAGGGAGAGTGAATTGCTCAAGGTCGCGCAGCTTGACTGGTTTATGCCCGAGAGTCTGACTTTGAGCCCAGGTTTATGTGACTCAAAACTCACTGCATCCACTGCCTCCCAGCTTCCTGGACAGAGGAGCTTCCTGGCGAATCCTGCTCGATGCTCCTCTTCCTGGAAGCACTTCTCAGCGACAAGCTAGACTCTAGCTCTCTGTCACCTGTTCCCACTGCATGGACTCTCAGTCACTTAGGGAACTTCTGTCACCTCCAGAGTGATTACATGTTGTGCTCTTAGCTTAGGGCTCCCTGGCCCCTGGTTCCAAGCCCTTTGCTCACTTGTGATTATAACAGCCGGTGCTGTGATTATTGGGTTATTGTCTTTCTCCCCTTTTCAGGTGTAAGATTCTGGGGGCGGCAGTCACATCTGTTTGTCTTAGTGCATCAGGTACAGTATCCAGCATATATAGAATAGCTAATCAATATATCTTTTTATTCAAAGAATGAATGAAGTAATGAATGAATGAGGTGTTTCCCTTATAGGAGGGGAGGAGAGGAGGTCAGTATGTTAATGCTTCCACTGTGTAGGTCACTTAGATTCCCAAGCCGCAGTGGAGGTCTGTGTGAGCAGGGAGACTTCTGGAACCTCATGTCTAGGCCCCAAGTCAATGCCAATCTCAGCTTCCACCCCAGATTCAACCTTTAACCCCAGACCCAACTTGAACTCCAGCCCCGAGCGTATCTCAACTCTGATCTCAGGCCCAAATCTAACCCCAGCTCTCCTCTGGACCCCACCCCAGCAATAACTTCAGTCTCAACTTCAGACTCGACCCCTGACCCAACCTCAATCCAACTGTTCAGAACTCCAGCCTCAATCTTAGCACCATTGATCTCAATATCAGCTTCAGATAAACAATAAACCCCCAACTCAAACACACAACTTTGACTTTAGCCTCTATACCAGACCTCGATCCCAGTTTGACAGTCAATACCAGCCACAGCCACCATCCTAAAACTCTAACCCCTACTTCACCTTCAACCATGACCTCACCTCAGCCTCTCAATTCCCACTTCCCAGCTCCAGCTCCAACCTTCACCTCAGTGTCATTAGCCTGTCCTAGTGAAAACAGCAACTTCTCATCCATGTGGCAGGGAGCAGCCATGGTCCCCAGATGTTGACTGTCTTGTAAAACTGTCACCCTTTCCCCAACTTGCTTGACAGCTTGGAGAGGGCAGGAGCCTGGTGGGCTCCATGTGGGGACTCAGTAATAGTTTCTTATATCTACATTGTGGTTACAGTTTACAAACCACACGCACGTCCTTGGCTCAGCGGTCCCTCAAACAGCTTGGGAAGAAGCGTGTATTTATGGTACACAGGAGGAAATGGAAGTCAGTAAATGCTTTAGCTGGTTTGTGGCAGAGGGGGTGCTATAACCCAGCTCTTCTGATTCCGACTTCCAAGATGTCCCAAGTTCTCTCTGACCTTTGAGTGAGATGAGAGGGCCTCTTGTTTGTGTGTGTGCGTGTGCACACACATGGTAACTACAGAGAGTCCCTCCTCCCACCCTCAACACCCTGGGGTGGGCTCCACTAAGAGATGTGACAGCAGCAATCTTTTTTTTTTTTTGAGACTAGGTCTTGCTGTTTTTGCCCATGGAACTGCAAGCTCTCGTTGCCCGGGGTACCACAGACTCAAGCAACCCCCAGCCTCAGCTTCCCAGGTAGCTGGGATTACAGGCGCACACCACCATGCCCAGCTATTTTTTGGGGACTAGGTCTCACTATGTGCTCCAGGCGGGACTCGAACCATGATCCCTAGCCCTGGCCACTTCATAGGCTGAAGCTTACAGGCACGAGCTACCATGCCCGGCTGATAGCAGCAATCTTAATGTTGCCCACTCAGGAGGGAGAAGTTGGAAAGGAGAGAAGGTGAGAGGAATGGGGATGCGGAAGGAAGGATGTGTGAGTTTAGGTGTGTTGGGTTTAAGTCCTTCCAGGAAACACAGTTCCCCTCAAATGGTTTTGCACATGGAGACTTTAGTGGATGGGCTGTACAAAGCAGAGTGGAGTGTAGGAAGGCAAGAGGGGTTGGGGAGATCCCAGCAGCTACAATGATCCAACACCATTATCATTTCTAGGGCTGATGGGGCAAAGGAAGGAGATGGTATTACTGCAATCCAGAGAGGGCTGGTGCTGTGGGGAGGGGATGCCTGGTGGAAGCTGTCGTCATGGAGAAATACAGCCACAGCTAAAAATGTTGCCCAGGAGAGAGGGAGTGGGAAAGAAATCCTTGACCTCCCTGCCCTTGTTCTCTGCAGTCACTGCCAGTGCCACACTAGCTGAACCCAACTCTGGGCACTTAGGCCATGCGAGCCTCTGGGGTCAGCCTCCCCAGGCCCAGAGAAGGGGTGAGAAAGGGTGAGAAGGGTTGGGGCTGAATCTGTTTATTCTCAAATAGAGAATAAACAGCACAAGGAGAAAGAGACAGAGGCGTGGGTCGCCAAGGAGAGAGAGAGACAGACTGACAGAGAAACCGAGCAAGGTAGAGAGCGTGTGACAGAGGGAGTGAGAAAGGGCTCGGGCTGTTTGTCTGGGCAGGTCTGCCGAGCCCAAATCCGGCTCATCTGTGTCTCCTCAAATAAACTTCTGGGAAGTGAATGCCCGAAGCTGGCAGAGTGCAGAGAAGTCAGCAAATATGTGCGCAGCGAATTCCAAGCCTTCTGTTCCCAGCTCCTGGGAAGAGCATAAGAACCTTGGAGTGTCCTCCCCCCTCTCTACCCTGGCCCCCTGCCTGGCTGCTCCTGAGGAATGGCCTCCACCATGGGCAGATGGAAACGAGGAGAGAAATCTCTCACCCAGCAGTCTGAAGGTTGAGAACCAGGAGCCCTGACGTACCAGGGAAAGAGAAAATACATCCCAGTTCCATCAGTGAGAACATGTTCATCCTTCCTCAGCCTTTTTGTTCTATGCACTCTTGATGGATTGGGTGATACCCACCTTCTTTGGTGAGGGCGATTTTTACTCTGCCTGCCAATTCAAATATAAATATCTTCTGGTAATGTCCTGACAGTCACACCCAGAAATAATGTTTTACCAACTATCTGGGCATCCCTTAGCCAAGTAAAATTGACACATAAAATTAGCCATCACAGCCTGCTACACACTTGTGAGAGATCTATGTCTGCCTGCCAAAAGAAGGTGTGTAGGAAGCCTCTCCCAACCTTCCAGTGCCCTGCAAAGTGGTAGGCACGTGGAAGATGTATTAAAGGCCCCACTCAGAAGTGTGGAGAGGCTAGGCAAAGGGTGCTTTCCAGGAAATCTGAGGCCTTAGGGACAGTCTAGGTCTCCTGCAGTCCTCTAATCCACAAGGCAGCCCCTTCCTGGGTCTCCCTGCACATCAATAACTACCCTTTTGTGTCCTACCTCCTATGGGTTCCCAGGAACAAAAAAGGTACTTACAATCCTGACCTTTCCAGCTGTATGACAGCATGAGATGAGCAGATCCTGAACCTGGAGACCTGGCATCTTTGTGATTCTGGGCAAACCTGTTGCCCTCTCTGGACCTCTTTTATGCTGCAAAGGGGACTGGGGAACTCAGAGATCCCCAAGGTCTCTCCAGACCTCCTTCACCCAACATGGCTCAACATGGCTCTCCATGTTGGGTGGATCATCCCTTCATGCAGTTCCTGCCCTCCCATCTCCAAACGCTGGGCAGAGGCTCTGGCCATGGTGCTGAAGGTGGCCATGGCCTTAGAGGTATGGAGGTGCGCACAAACCCATCTCAGAACTTGCAAGGGCAGAGGAAAACTACCTTAATTAGCAATTACTATGTACAAATATTTCTGATGTTCACTTTACTTGTACTGTCACATTGACTTATCACAGTATCCCTTGAAAGGAGAGATTGTTGTGGGGAAACTGAGTTCCAGGAGTTGTGGCTCCCAAACCTTCCAGAAAGCAGGAATCTAAGCTCCCTACTTGGGATTTCAAGTAGCCCTGGTTCCCAGAGATGGTCCTGGGACAATTAAGGGCAGCTGAGAAAACAGTGACAAGCAGAAATGGTTGATAAAACTGTGAAGGAACGTCTGTTGGCATTGGTTCTGAGCCTGCGGCCAGAGATGAATGATTGAAACACCAGGCTTGTTAAAGCGAGTGCACGTTTGATTTCTCTCCCTTGCACTGCATGCGATTTCGCTGGAGGGAAGTTAGCAATCAGCTAATTGACATTGAATTAACCATGAAACTCAGCCTGTGCCTTCTCTCTGAAGCGCTCTTCAGCAAGACTTTATCAAGGCTTTGAATTATTGATTATTACTTATAGCTCTGATGGGGTGATTTCCTTTTATTTGTTTTCACATTGGGTGTCCTTCATAAGTATCCCTGAGAGGGGGAGGCACCCAGACGATGAAATGCCTTACCAGAAGAGCAGGGTGAAGGAGGCTGAGTCCAATGAAGTCATATCTGGACAGTCCATCCTGCCCCAGAGAAATGAAACTGGAGCTTTTTTTGGTGTGTGTGTTTTCTGATGTTACTGCAGCAAAACCTTGCTTAACCTGACTAATGGGGATTTTAAGAGTTGGGGTCCTTCCTGATGCCTTGTAATACCAAGCTTAGAGTCTGAATGAGCTGTATTCCCTACCCCTGCCATTTAAACTCTATGTGTAAGGACTCAATGCATGTCTGTTTCAACTCTTATAGGTATTTGAGCTCTTCCACAACATCCAAGCCAAGTGACTGTCTAGATGGTACATTCCTGGGACAGGGGCTCCCCTTTCTTCTGTGGGCATCTTTTCAAAAGTGCTCATCTCTAACTGTCCCCTTGGAATTGTCCATGTAATTTCTGTTGGTCTAAGCTGTTGGTCTAGGTCATTTCAATCTTTTTGTCACATGAAAGCCCTTCAAGAATCTGAAATTAGATATCTGAGTCCTCTTCTTTTCCAGTATAAACATTGATTCAACTTTTCCTTGCAAGATTAGATTTCAAGTCTCCCCCTCCCACCTGATCTTCTGTTTTGTTTGGAATCCAGGGTGTCTGGAGTCTCTGAAGGGAGAACATCTAGACTGACTATAGCACTCCAGATATGTCTTGAGAGAGGTAGAACTTAATAGAACTATCAACTTCTATAGGTTGGCTATTAGACCTTTAATGATGCAAACTTACAGGGATGAATAGTTTTATTCTATGACAAAGACATTTATAGTTACTTCTTATTGAATTTACATGCTCTTCATGCTTTCCAGCTTTCTGTGGCCAGGCAAGTCATGTGGCTAATCTGGCTAGTGGTCTGTGAGCTGAAGTTATATGTGACTTGTTATATGCAACCTGGCCCCATAGGAAGTTTTATGTGACATTCTAAAACTAAGGAGAGCCAATGAGTGACATTCCAGGTATTTTCTTTGCCATGGTGACCTAGAAGCCATATATTCCACATAGCCTTTTTTTTTTTTTTTTTAAAAAGATACAAGCATCCTGGATCTCTGAGTCACTGCTGGAAAGGGAGTTATCCTAAAGGGTTGCTGGACCCAAATGGATAGTGATTGAACAGTGTTCAGTGTGAACTGGTGGTCAGTGTTAAGTCACTGGCATCTTTGCTGGAGTGGTGCCATTACTGCAGCAGAGCACAGCCAAACCTGACTAACAGATCCTGCATGTTATTCACTCAGATGGGACTCAAGGTCTGTTTCATCACCTAGGTAACACTTGACATGAAACATGTCCTTCCTCTACTACACCTTGCAATGACTTTTTTAAATTGACCTTGACCTCTCTAAGGTTAATGAGCATGTGTTATTCTTTGTATTGCTCTCAGAGCTGGTCTGTCACGCAGAGGGCATTGATCTTTGCAGAAGGAAGGGAGTGAGAAAGGAAACTTTGGGGTCCATTAAGATGGAAGCAGAAGATATCCCCTTTTGGTGTGAGGCATTGTGGATTCAAATCTCTGCTTCCCCACTGACCTCTTGTGTGTCCCTTGACTAGTTACTAATCCTCTAATGAATTTCTGTCATATAGAAATAGAAGCCCAAGTCCTTTTGAATTTGAGACTATAATGATGTATTTCACAAAAAAGTGCACTAAAGACCTAGAAGTTCAGAGGAAGGAGGCTGAGTCAATGGAGGATGGGTACTTGTCAGTTGAAAATAAACACCAGGTTTTGTCTTTACCAGCACCACTGTCATCATCACCATCAGTGTCATCAGCAGATATTGACCCCAGCCGATGCAGGAAGGCGTTCCTTCCCAAGGCAGTCACAGGTGGAGGGTTTCACAGATCCAGAATCAAGTAGATTCTCTCAGGTTCAGGGCCAAACAGCCTTGGACCAGACCTTGCAGTGGTGTCTCTCTGAGGGACTTCCCCCCCCCCTTTCTCACTGGTCCTTCACTTACCAGGTAAGTTTGACCTAACATTCAGCTTGCTGCATTTCTCTGAGTGGTTCCTCCAGTACAACTGTGCTTGGTTCCAGCAGATGCCCGGGAACAGTGATGGGTTGGTGAGGAACAATGTTATTTTATTGGCAGGTGCTCAGTGTGTGGGAGCAGGGGGCAGGGTGGCCTCCAGACAGATGCCACATTAGAGTTGGACAGTACCACAGGCAGATGTCACTTAAAGATGCTGCTGGCACACTGAACATGGGTCATTCCAGATAATTGGCACTGGGCAAATGCCCACCATATTGAATGCTTCATACCCTTGGGGAAAATAGAAGAGCATTTATTATGTACTCAAACTAGCACTGATAGCTAATCCTTAAGGTTCCATTAGATAAGGATCATTATTCCCACTTGACAGATGAGGAAACCGAGGCCTAGAAAGTGCTTGGCCTGGGGACTTGAGTCCAGATTTGCTTAATTTCAAAGCTGACCTTCTTTTTGATCACTGCCTACCTTTCTTGTCCTCTGCTCCATCTTCCTCTGCCCCCATCTTGACAAATGTACCATTTCCTTTCCTCCCTAAGATATTTCAGTGTTACCCTCCACTTTGTTATGTTCTGAACCTCAGTTTTCCCTTCTGGAAATCACAGCACCTACCTCTCTGAATAGATTAATTGTGGGGACTAATCAAGTTAACACACATAGCATATTTAGCATAGAGTTGCCATTATTCCAGTGTTAGTCATTAAGTTAGTAATACTAACATGTATGGAGTGCTGTGTTTCCTGTGTTCCAAGCATGGCACTAGGTAATTTATGTGGTTTGCTTCATTTAACACTTGAAACAACCCTTGGGGCATGCAAGGTGGGGGAATTGAGACAGAAGAGAAGTGGATCATTCGAGTTTGTAAGTATGAAGGGAGTGTGTGAAGTTAGAGGCGGGCTGTGTTACAGGTGGTCAGAAGTGGGGAATAAGAATGATGTAGGAACCACTTCCAAGGATTGAGTGGCAGTTAGGTATCAGGTACTGAGCTATATATAAATATATTATATATATATATAAAGTGCTTATACATACAGGCATATACATACGTATACACATGTACATATATGTACACACATATATGTATACTTGTACGTATATATAACCCCAGTCTTCAAAGCTGTTTTAATAGGCAAGCTCTACAATGGCTAAATTGTTTAAACATGGGCAGAGAGAAGCAAGAGCAGGCAGCTTACTCAAGATCTCACAGCTGGAAAACTGCAACATGGAGACTGGAACTCAGGTTATCCATGGCCCTTACTCTTAATCGTGCCCTTGACCACATTAAAGCAGAGATGTAGTTGTCACCTGTCCTTCAGGTAGGATGTGATACTTTGATCAAAAAATTGTTTCCAAAATCAATATTGAAAGCAAAAGGATTCAGGAAATTCTAAGAGGAGGGGAGAAATAAAGCTATGTCAGGCAAAGGCTGACACAAAAGACAAGGTGTTGAGTTGCTGACTTTCTGATGGCCCCAGGTGGTTCAAGCAGGTCACAACCAGTTTGATTCAGCTTCATCCAGTCTTGGCCAGCTCCACACACTTTGAGCTGGTCCAAACAGGTCTGGTTTAATTCAAGCCAACTTGAATCAGTTAGATTGAGTTGCAGCCAGTTGGAACCAGTTGGAACTGGATTGATCTTGTTTTGTTTCTTTTAGGTTGTCTTCCTTTCCAGTCTTAGAGTTTTGACACTCTTTGGACTTTCTTCTCTTAGACACCCTGGTTGGATAGCTTTGGTTGGAACACGAGTGAAAGTGTAATAAGTTATTAACCTTAGAGGGACCAGCCTGTAGCCCCTTGGGGTTCACATCTAGACAACTTCAGTTGGCGAGCCAAGCTTGGCTGGGCCAACTCTGTAGAATACCCCTCCTCTCAGTTTTCCTTCCCACTCTGTCCCTGTGGACTCTCCCTGTTGCCGGCTCTTCTCCCATCCTTTCCTTCGACCTCCAATTGGAGGTGTGGGTCTGGGGAATCCCTCCATGTGAATCCAGAGCCATGCCTCAGCAGTGGGGCTCATCTGGGGTGCCAGGGCTCATGTGTGTGGGATGCCCCTGCAGTGGTGATTGATGGGTGTTGCTCACTTCATTCATCCAGACCCTGAAACAGATGTGACTTGCACTACTACATTGGCAGTTCAATTAAACATTGATGTGCCTGGGGGCTGGGGGAGGAAGGTGGGCAGAAAGGGCAGGTGCCAGCTAATGGGATGCCACATCATATTATCATCCTGCAGAAACCCTGCCCCCTCAGAGGTGGCCTAGGGGACTCGGTACCAAACAGGCCTGAGGCACAGTCCCCCCCCCCACCCCCCAGCTTCCCTGTAGGCTGGATCCTGCTCTGGGACTGCTAGCCCAATTCCCAGCTAGCCTGGGTGGTGATGGAGCCACAGGACTGATCAGATCCAGGGATGGTCAGAAGTCCAGGAGCAGCGTCTCCAGACCTGGCCATGCCCTCCTTTCCTGTTCGTGCCATGCCTGAGGTAGGGGTATGTTGGTTGGATGACAGGGCCAGCTGCCTGGATGGGAATTTCTATCCTCAGAACAAGAGGGAACTTGTCTCACACACTTACCCATGCTCGTGCAGAGACATGGCAGCAGGCAGCCCATGCTCCTTATTCTCCAGACCTATGGTCCATGCTGTGCCCAGAGAGAGGGTGGGGAGAAAGGCAAGAGACTATCTCCAGACTGAACCTAAAACCCCCCACCTCCACACCTCCCAAATCTCCTATCCTTTCATCTCTACCTGCTAATGAACAGGCCAGGCTGCGGCTCTAGGAAACCCAGAGCCCTTTCTTTTTCTTTTCCTTTCTTTCTTTCTTTTTTTTTGAGACCAGGTCTCGCTATTTTTGCCCATGGAGCCGCAGGCTCACGTTGCCCGGGCTACCATGGACTCAAGCAATCCCCAGCCTCAGCTTCCCAGGTAGCTGGGATTACAGGCATGTGCCACCACACCCAGCTATATTTTTGAGACTAGGTCTCACTATGTTGCCCACAGTTCGAGGACTCGAACTGTGATCCTCAGTTCCCAGATGTGACTCCATAGGCTGTCGCTTACAGGCATGCACCACCATGCTCAGCTTATCCCAGAGCCCTTTCTATCTTCTCTATGGGCCCCACTTCTTTAGGTCCTTTGAGGACGGCATGGGGCCACAAAGGAGGAGACGGTGTGTCTACGCATGTTAGTTAAGGGGGCTGTTTGTCAGTGGACTCTGTCAGGACCCTCTTTGTCCTCACGTCAAGGACTGATTGTGACTAGGGAGTCAACTGTGCCCAGCAACTGACCACTGACCATGCCCAGGGTGACCGCCCAGGAGCCATCTGTGTCCCAGGGGCCAACTGGGTCTAGGGGATGACTGTCCCCAGGCCCCATGGTGACCAAGGATTGCCTGGGACCAGGAAAAGCTGTCCTCAGAGATGCTTTAAAATCCACTGTTTCTGGGGCTCCTCTGCTCCAGGAAGTGACCACTGACGGGGATTGTCTGAGGGCTGACTGGACCCAGGAGCTACCTGGGCCCCAGGGTTGATTATGCCAGAGAAAAAATGTCTTTGCCCAGGGACTGATGTCCACAGCGAAACTGTGCCCAGAGGCTGGTCAAGGACTAGCACTGCTGAGTGACCCACCATGTTTCAGAGCTGCAGTTTAGTTGAGTCCAGGGGCTGGCTCTGGCCCAGGGCTGTACTGTATTTGGAGAAATGAGGTCCCCTGTGCCTGAATACCAGCTATGTCAGGAGATGAGCCATTCCAAGGACTACGGTGGGGACAGAGACTCTTCCGCCTGGAGATGGACTCATGTGCCTGGCACACCGGCTGCCCAGCTGCCTGGCACCATACCTGGTGTGAGAGCCTCTGGCAGTAGCCTTTCTTCTGGACAGTGAGAGAGCTCCTACCCTCAGTACAGGCAATCTCAGATCGTCCATTTTGGAGCCTGGCAAAGAGAGGAGTGGAAAGAGCACATGGAGTTACTGAGCACCTACTATGTGTTAGTATGTGCTGGCTCCTGCCTTCCCACTATGTCACTCCATGCCCACTTTAACCCTACAGATAGCTGATACCAGGCCCATTTACAGGTGAAAAGAACGAGGCACACAGAGGTGAACATTCTTTTCTCGATCTCTCTGACGGCAGCGCTCTTAACCATGCTGCTCTTTTGCACAAGACTGTGTTTCCCAGACTCACATCACTTCCCAAGTGGAGGGAGATGCTAGGGCTTCTCCATCTTGCAGAAGAGGAGACCAAGGAAGACAGAGAGCCCAGGCATCTCGTCTGCAATTGGCAACTGAAACCTTTGTGCACCAGCGGCCCTGACTTCTCCGGCTGGCCAGGGCACTTGGCGGGCCTGGGAGGAAGGGCTTCCTGCAGGCTGCATTCCTGCTTGCTGTCTTGGAGGCCAGCAGCCGGGGGTGCGGAGGCCGTCTGCTCCATCACAAGCTCCCTTTCATGCCGCTCAACAAGGCTCCTTCAGAGCCAGGATTCGGCTGTGCAAACACGCACATCTGGGCTGCTGGCTGGAGCGGGGCCCCGGAACTCCCCCACAGCTGGCCAGCTGCTCCCGACCTCCTGCACAAAGGATGCTTTGGCCATGTGGGGGCTCCCAGGGAACTTGGGGCTCTGGCGGGTACAGCCCCTGCCCAGCCCTCCGTGGGGAACAATCCTCTGACTAACGCTTGCCGTTTCCATTGGGCCTGGGACTCTGACTTGGGGAGCATTTCCTGCGGGGGGCATGCCCTTTTCCTCCCTCCAGGACCAACACACGGGCAGATGAGGGGCAAACAGAACAAAGACTGCAGAAAAGGACTTGTGTTGTGGGCCAAGAAGCCTGTGAACAGCCACACTCGCTTAACCCTCTTCCTCATGGAATTTATAATTTCTTTGGGAGACAAAGATTCTATGATTTCATTTTAGTCACAGAAAACAGTTGTAAATAACAACAAACTTACACCGTGTTTTTCAGACTCGAGGCAGTATTCTTGGCGCTTTACATATTTTAACACTGTTCATCCTTACAGTAGCCTCAGGAGCAGTGTACTATCATTATTCCCATTTTATAGGTTAGGTGAGACTCAGAGGTTAGGTGACTGGGCCAAAGGTCACACAGTTAGTAAGTGGCAGAGCCGAGGATTTGAACTCGGTGTGCATTCTGAACCTTGGTGCAAATTTATTTTATTTTATTTGTTTGAGGCTAGGTCTCACTATGTCCCGATTCCGTGGTCTTAAGTGATCCCCGGCCTCACCCTTCCAGGTAGCTGGGGTTACAGGCATCCACCACGGCACCTGGCTGCTTTTTCTAGACAAGTTCTCGCTATATTGCCTGGGGTAGTCTTGACCCCATGAATTCAAGTGATCCCAGGTCTCTTGCCTCCCAGCTCTTGGATTATAGATGCATGCCACCATGCCCAGCCTATGTTGGTGCAAATTTATAACCACCTCTAGGGTGGTAATAGAAGGAGCTGGGATGGAAAGAGCAGAAGTCAAAGATGGGGAAGAGGATCTAAAATCCTTTGGCTGGAGGCTGTACCAAGAATAGGGTGAGAGATGATGGTGGTGCATCCTGGATCAGAGTAGAACAGCGGCACAGGAGGAAGAGGATGGCTCTAGAGAGATGTAGGTGCTAGAATGATGGGACCTGGCCGCTGAGTGGGTGAGACTAGGGTGAGGCTGCAGTTGAGGACTCTGCCCTGTGCTTGCTGGGTGAGGCAGCCAGCTTTGTGCCATCTGCTCCCCACCTGCCTCTCCTTGTCTCTCCTGGATCCCTGGAGGAATCGCTGGCTGACCTGTTGGGGGCTTCCATTGCTATCAAGCTCCAGCTGCCAGGAACATCCCTGGGGATGCAGGAAGCAAGAGATCAGTAGTACAGCAGGGGGAGCCCCGAATTGGGAACCAAACATGGATGTACACCCTGACTCTTCCCCTGACAAGCCCTGAGACTTTGGTAGAATCACCTACATCTCAGATCCTTAATTCCTTCTGAAATTGGGGAAATCCTGTCTTCCTCCCAGAGCTGGTGTGAGACAAGGAACATGAAGTGAACTGTAAAGGAATAGGCCAAGGACATGTTCACTGCTACTGGTTAAGAGCATCCTTTGAGGCTCCCTTCCAGGTGACAGGGGTGGACTTTGAGATGTGAATGCCCCTGGGAGGAGCCCGAGTGTCCTGCCAGCCAGGTGGAGCGGATGCTGCACTCGTGTTTAGCATGTGGAACAGAGCCTGCCAGCAAGGGCATTGCTTGTTCATTTTAGTTCCTTCTCTCATTTAACTGAGTATCTACAAAGTCTCATACTCTGAGGGACAGCAATGTAGTGATGGAAACAGCTCAGCAAGGTTCTGGCCTTCCAAAGCTCACTTTACAGTGGGGATGGTGGACAGGAACATATAAACATAAAGTCAGCAAAGAGGACAGAACTCTCAGGCTGTGTCATGACGACAGGCCCTCCAGTGAGCGTGATGGGGATGGCAGTCCCTGTAGATGTGGAAGCCTGGGGAGACCCGTGGGCATCTGCTAGGATGGTGACAGGTGAACTGAGTTCTGGCTGGTAGAAGCCAACCTGGAGGGGTTGAGGGTAAGAAGCAGGTGGCCCAGAGGACTAGAGAGAAAGGATTGTGGCTGCAGAGGCGTGGAGAGGCAGGAGAGAAGCTTTGTAGGCCCTTTTAAAGAGTGTGAACTTTAAAAGCCATGGGAAACCTTTGAAAGGATTAAAGCCAGGGGATGACATAATCTGATGCGCTGGTTTAAAAGGTTACTGGGGTTGCTGAGCAGAGAAAGGAGTGAATGGAGGCAGGAATCACAATGGCTGCGCATCTGGAACCCCTACCCCTGCACTCCACCCCCCCAGGACCACCCGTCTGCCTGTCAGCTGAGGCATCACCTGCCTGTGCATCACCTCTCCCCACCCCCCTTCCAGACCAAGGGCTCCAGATTGTGCCCCTGGAACCCTGAGGTGGACTCCGGTCTGACTTGCCGAGCTAGGGCAGCTGGGCTGGGAGCCCCAGGAGGGGACCCCAGTGCTGGGAAGGGGTTCTGGGTGTGGCTGCCCTGCCTGTTTCCCCCCACCATGCAGGGCAAGCCCCCACCCCCACCCCGCATGGGGCTTTTGAATTAAAAAGTCTTAACTTTTTCTTTTAAATGGCAGCTCTGTGTACTGTACATGGTAATTAATACATTAGCATTTATGCAAAATACCATCACAGCCGGGCTGGTATGTCAGCTGCCTTCCTGAGCTGCAAAAATGTGAGCGCCCCGAGGTACCTCAGACAGGCCCCCATCCCTACCAGACAGCTCCATTTGACCTGCGCTGTTCACTAATGTGTCTCAAGGAGTGTGTCTCCAAGTGCGTGTCTGTACACAGCGGCCAGCGGAAACGCTTCTTCCCTGGAGGGCCTGTGGGTTTGCATGTGTGTGCTCATCTGTGTGTGTGTGTATGTAGATGTGCAGCCTGTGTTCGCGTAAGGCACACATGTGGCATCCGAAGGTGTCCCTGTGCCTGTGTGTCGTTCTGTCCATGAGCACACCAGCATGGTCTTTTATGTGTGCATCACTGAATGCGTGTATGTGTGTGTGTTTCTGTGCATGTCAGCAGATCCTTGTGTATTTGTGACCGGGTATGTGTGCTTGAGCACATACATGTGTGCCTGAGTGTATGTGTTTATGCACAAGTGCTGGGGTCTGTGTGTGTCTGCATATGGGTGTGGGTTTACATGCATGTGCACACACGTTTACTCATGTTCACATGTGTTTATCAGGGAGAACACATGTGCAAGTGCTCCCGTGTGGGCCTGCTCTTTGTATTGGCCTCTGTGTCTCCGCCTGTCTGGCTCTGCCCTGGTGCGTTTCTGCCCTGTTGAAATCTGTGTGTATGTATGGTGGGTGAGATGCTCGGTGGAGTGGTTCTGGAATGAAGCTGTAACACAGTGCAAAGAACAGCCTCTGGAAACAGTGACACCCTTGCTTGTGCTGCGACCTTGGGAAAGTCACTGTGCCACTCTGAGTCTCTGTTTCCTCATCTGTAAGTGGTGCTGGCGAAGTCTCTTTGGTGCCCTTTGAGCAAGGAGCTCACAGTGCATCAGGCAAGAGGAACCCATAATAGACAGGGAACACTGAGGTTATTGGGGTGATGGTGCAGGGTACTGAGGGATGTCATTTAGTGCTGAGTAGGAGATAGGGGTACGAAGGGGGAGGGAAAGTTCCTCTGAGGAAGCAATTGTTGAGCGGAATCTGGGAGGGTGAGTAGGAGTTAGCCAGATGAAGTGCTGGGAGAGAGAGCCAGCCCGGAGGGGGTGCAGACATGGACTTGTCTGGCTCATTTGGAATGGTGGGGACCAGGAGCCAGTGGGCAGGAGTGGGGGGAGCTAGAGTACATCACTGAGGGCTGAGGATAATGAGGGTGCTGGGGAGCCTTCAAGAAGAAGATGTGCAGGGAGGAAGGGCCAGAGAGGAAGATAGGACTGCTAAGGAGTGACCCCAAGACAGTGAAGCGTGAGCTGAGGCAGCAGGGAAGGAGAGAAGGGGCCCTGAGTCAAAATCAGTAGTTCCTGGCAACTGAGTAGACCATGAAGTGAGGGGAGAGAGGGGAAGAGCTCAGGAGACACCTGCCCTGGGACCAAGGATGAACAGCTGATGGGGGTGTTCACTGCGATGGCTGACACGGAAGAAGGAAGGAAAGGGTTCTCTTGGTGAGAGGAAGAATTTTAGATCTTGAGGTTTCAAAACCTAGGAGATGTCATTCATTATATTATTTACTCACACACCACATTTTGGGCGTTTGAGAGACCGAAGACTGTCACAAACAGAGTTAAAATCAGGTGCAAAGGCCCAGTGGCAAGAGAAACAGTGGAGCCTGGGAAGAATTCTCAAACACTTAGCAAGGTGGGAGCATATAGGAGAAGGGTTGGAAGGGGTCTGGGTGTGGCAAGTAGGTGAGATGTTTGGGGAAGACAGCAGAGTGTGACCCTGACAGTGGGACTTGCCACTCACGCCTATATTTTAGAAAAACTTTTCTTTCCTCTTCTTGCCCATGTCTCTAGTTAGCTTGACTTTCTGACCTGAGAAATGGGCTTGATGATAGTGCCGTTGCCACAGAGTAGTGAAGTAGATTTAGCCATCCTGTAATATGTGCCTGCACTTGAACTTCCTGAAACAGACACTGCTGTGTAGTAGACACCATGGCTGGAGCCATCACATCATAAATAGGTGTGGATAATAAGGTGCTCAGTGAATATTTGTTGATAGTGTGTTGGTAAATGGATAAGGGTGGTGGGGGTTGAAGGAAGCATCTGCTCCATCTGGGAGTAGGGGGCATAGAGGACAACTTTCCAGAAGAGACGACTCTGGAGCATGGGTAGCACTGAGTGAGGTGAAGTGGGGAGGGGCTGAGAGCAGGAACTGAGGTGTACAGGTGTGATGCCATGGAGGCTGAGAGGAATGTAAATGATTCAGTGTGGTCGGAGCACAAGTGTGCAGGGTGAGGAGTGGAGAGGTGGGTGTGGCTGGAGCAGGAGAGAGGCCATATTACAAAAGATCTTGAGCATCAACCTAAGGAGTATAGATTCCCCCTACCCCCCCACCCCCCTTCTAGGCAATGGGGACCCAAAAGAGGCTTTTAAGCAGAGGAATGGCTGGTGAGTTTTGTCTTTAATGGTCATCACTCTGGGGACTGTGTCCTAGACCCTGACTAAGGGATGGCAAGGCTAAGAATGGGGAGACCAATGATGGGGTGTTCTGTGGCTTACTTTGGGGTAATGAATGTGTTTTATACTTCTTGGATTTATCTTAAGAAATGGGACATTAAACCTTTTAAAAATTTAAAAAATAATTGGAGGCACAGCGCAGATAGGTTTCTACCCCTCACTCCACTGCTGTCTTGCTGTGTGACCTTGGCACAGCTGGGTGCATTAGCATCTCAGGGCTTTCCGTGATTCCGAGGTGAGAGAGGGCAGGAGGTGACCTGGGTGAGGGGGGTGTCAGGAAAGGCTGTGTTCCATTCACCTCCTTTGGGGACAGTCCCCTCAGGGCATAGGCAGGGCTGGGAGGGGTGGCATAGCCCTTCTCCTTCCCTCGCTGCAGGAGGAGGGTGAGGACGAGGACAAGGACGAGCTCATGTATTTTCATGCTGTGGCCTGGACACTCAGCCCCACACTCCCAGCTCGCAGAGGCTGGAGGCTGCTCTGGGGTGGGCCGCCTCCTCCTGTAAGCAGACACTCCGCTATTGTTCAAAATGGAATTGGTCCCAGGAAGCTTGGAGCCTGCGAAAACCGCTATGAATTTTGCAAAACAGCTCTGAGGCGGTAAAGCATGTCAGAAGAATCAAATGCGGAAATCCCTATTTAGAAACTCTGCTCTGGACAGGCATGATCTGCCCGGGGGAGGATGGGGGCAGGGGCTCTGGCCCCAGATGCCCCTCCACTCTGCCTGTGTGTGTGTGGGGGGGCGCGGGGGTGTCCCCACAGAAAGGGAGACAATCCCTTGTGTTGACCCCATGGCTTAACCTCCTCAGATGGAGTTCCTCACCAGACACCCCACATTTTCACAAGGTACCTATACTTTATTTCTTTTGAAAGCAGCCTTATCATTTTGTGAAAAGGATACACATGCTCATTGCAAAAAATCCAACCCCCCCCCCCAAATCCAAACCAGACAATATGGAAAAGTTCAAAGACAAACGTAAAAATCACCTCCGATTTCACTATCCAGAGATAACCACATAACATTTTGGTGAACGTCCTTCCAGACTTCTCTCTGTGCATAAATATACACAAATAGATTCCACGTATGCAATTCTACCCTGAGTGAGATCAGACGACACATGCTGTTCTGTCACCTGTTTCCCCCCCCACACCCCCCCTTCCTGCAGCTCAGCAATATGTCATGGACATTCTTCATGTCAATACATGGAGAACCAGCTCATCGTTTCAATGCCTGCGTTCTATGTACAGACACACCTCACTCTACTGACCTAGTCTCCAGTGGATGGGGGCGATGATTTTCTAAATGTTTTGCTCTTATAAACATCTCAGCAATGTGCATTTCTTTCATTCATTCATTTATTCATCCATCCATTCATTCATTCATGGCACAGATGTTTCTTGAGTGCTCTCTACATACCAGCCTGGTGCCAGGTTGGAAGTAAAAAAAAAAAAAATCAATGAAGCAGCCCAGTCAGTCCTTGCCTTTATAGAGTTTATAGTGCAGTTGGGGAGATAGGCTATCCAATTCC
The DNA here is from genome assembly GCA_004024945.1 of Uropsilus gracilis. Classification (NCBI taxonomy): domain Eukaryota; kingdom Metazoa; phylum Chordata; class Mammalia; order Eulipotyphla; family Talpidae; genus Uropsilus; species Uropsilus gracilis. The sequence goes on along the minus strand of PVHY01010296.1, from coordinate 24,740 downwards.
TAGCAGCAGGGAAGACAAAACTTTTTTTGCAATGAGCGTATGTATTAAGCATGTGCAGAAATGGCAATTCATTTAGCAGGTGATAGAGGGTACAAAGGAAAACACACATAGTACGAAGTACAAGCTCTGAGAGAGTAAGACAAGAGAAGGTAACCTAGATTTGGAAATCAGGGAGGGCTTCTCTGAGGAGGTGACATTCAAATTGATGAGGGTCAGGGTTCTGATGGGGAAAGGACAGGTCATTGTAGAGGGGAAAGAACAAGAGGAGTTCACTTGGAGAGAGTAGTTTTCAACTACTAACATATAGAAAAATTCCTAAAATTGGAGTTGCTGGGCTATATGGGAAGCAGAGTTTGCATTTTGTCACAGATTGTAAATTGTTCCCCACAATAGGCTTATGAACTTACAGTCCCATAAAAGGTGTGTGGTGAGATTGTCCTGAGAATTCAGTGAGTAGCAGGCATGGAGGGTTAAGCACAGTGCCCAGGTCCAGGAAGCAAGCTGGTCGCTGCTGTTGCCGTTATTATTATAATTATCTTTGCCAATCTAATGGGTGAAAAATGATATCTCATCTTTGTTTTTAACCAATGTGTCTTTTTTCAGCTCTACAGGAAATTGAGCCCTTTAGGGGAAATGAACCATCTTTCTTTCTTGAGCCACCTTTGTCAGAAACCTTCCTGTGCCCCTTAGAGAGGCTGGAGATGTCCAGGGACACTGACCTGGGGTCCCAGCCTCACAATAAAGCCCCCTGGGTCTCAGAGATGATTCCGAATCCTGTGTGGCTCTGGGTTTCCAAAGGCAGGTGTCAGTCAGAAAAGAGGGTGGCTGGGAACCTGTGTAGAATGGGCGTGAGGCCAGAGGAGAGGGATGGGGTGAGGGGTGGAGGCTGGAGTCTGAATCCACATGCCATTAGGAGTGCTTGGAGATCCCAGGTGCTTCTGGATGATATTAATGCAGTTATATGAATATTAACAGCAAGGTCATTAATATTAATGACAATAATAAACAAGTGCGAGGATTGTTTTTAAAGAGGACTGCTGATGCAGCTGTTGCCTCCCTTCATTAAGAAGCTTCTGAGGTTCTTGGCCTTCCTTTCCTTGGACCTCCTGCAAGATTCAGTGGTGCTCTCATGACCTCTGCCTGGCCAGGGACGGTGCCGAAAGGGCATTCCTATCACTTTGGGTGGAATGAGAATCAATGCTGGAAATGTCGGTGGGTGGGTGGGGGGAATCCGTCCAAGCACTTTGGGCCATGTGAGCTGGTGGGGAGCAAGGGAGCCAGCTACCAGACCCTGCTTCTGGCCCTCTCAGGCACCAGGCCCACCTGTGTTCCCAGTGGAGTGTGGGCAGGGGACTTTCAAGGGGCCAACCTCTTGCAAAGGTGGTTGCGGGAATTACCCTGCTAAAGTGGTCATGAATTATAGAAAGGAAGGGGAGGGGGGGCAGGCCCAGGATATCATATGTGTAAATAAACCGTCGTGGCGGCCAGACATGAAAGCCAGCCACCAAGCCCTCACACCCACAGCGCCTCTGCCGCCGCCGACCCTCTTGTGCCAAGTGCCAAAGCGAGTCGCTCACAACCTCCTTCTTCAAAGGATTTGTTAATAAGTCAATGACGGAACATCTAAAGGGGAAAAATATTTCTCTTTATAGTTGGAGATAATTGTCCCAGGAAAAAAAAAAAAAACAACAAACCTTTAATTACAACTCACACGGAGAAAGCTTGATTTGTGGGCAGAGCCCGAATGCTGAGGAGCTGGATGTAAAATATTTGTAATATTTAGGGAACCTAGAGTTTTACATAAAAGTAAACAGCATTGCCTGAAGGCACAATTTCCAGCAACACAATAAAATGTGCAGTGAATTTATGGCGGCCATCCATTAGCTCTTACCAAGGCAACGTCGCCCCTATCTGTCGTCCATCATTATAATAGAGGGTTAATGCACCGAATTTACATAAAAAAGTCATATTGTCTGCATGAATTATTTACACTCGAAGCTGTTTTTACAGCTTGGTTTCAAGCTGGATTCTGGGAGAGATTCTGCCAGTAAATTACTCTGTGGAGACCTGGTTCTATAACTGCTCGCGGAGCCGGCAATGAAAAGAAAGGAAAATGGGCCGGCCCTGGCGGGTTGTTGGTGCTCCTGGCTCTTGGCTCTCGGTGGGGGCTGGAGGCCGCTGCTTCAGGAGGTGGTTGGACCGTGCTGCCGATGGCTCCTGCTCTGTGCCCGGGACTTCAAGGTTGCTGCCCAGGTGCCCGTGCAGGCAAAGTCGGTTTGGGCCCCACAGAGCTGTTCCGGAGGTGTCCCTGCACTCTGGTGGCAGAAGTGTGGGGTCTTTCAGGGACCAGGGTCCAGAGAGGGTGGGGAGCTGCTGGTTTTGTGTCTGTGTCAGGCCTGCTGCAACAGTGCAGGCAAGACCTGTCATCCCCATTGTACAGATGGGAAGACTGACAAGGCAGGAGGAGGCAGGAGGCCCTTTTGTCCCAGGTGAGCTGGGGGAGTGTGGGGTGAGCAGGCACTTCAGACTTAGGGGAGAGGAGAGCAGGGCTGCATTGGGGTGTTTTTGAGAGGACCCACAGAGAGTCCCCATGGCTTTCGTCTTAGCTCTTGCATTTTCTAGGACCTTCCGTGAATTGAAGGCAGTTGTATTGGTTGCACTGGGAGGTGAGATGTGCTGCTTTGTGGCGCTGGGTGTTTAAACTCTCTTGGCTGTAGGGTGGGGAGGACTGGTAGTGTGAGCAATGGGAGGGCCTGGTCATGCAACGAGTGAACTGGGTGTTATATTTTATGCCAGATGTCTGTAGGGGGAAAATCTCTCCACCTCTGTGGGTTGTTTCTCATCTGTAAAATGGGATTTCTAGGCCTGACTCTCCCTTTCCACTGATGAGAGGCTCCAAATGGATCAAGTGTCCTGGAGGTGTGTGACGTCCTACACACAAGGCCGCAGGTGATGGACCAGTAGAGGGAAGTGTTGAGGCTTGGACTTAAGAAGAAAAGTCTAAGACCGACAGCTGGAGAGAGAAGGCCAGACAATCAGATTCAAAGAGAGAAGTCCAGAGACAGGGAGAGACAGAGCACAAGCGCAGAGAAACAGAGAAAGGGGTAGAGGTGATGAGGAAGGGAAGGTGATTGTTAGGGAGACAGGAGTCATGGCTACGGGCTGCTTGGGGTTCTGGCTTCCTGGAGGCCAGTGAGAGGCTAGCAGGGTGGGGTCTGCTTGGGGCTGGTGCTGCCTCTTGCTGGGACCTCTTCCTCCACCCTGGGCTTCTCTGTGGCCTGGGAGGGGGGGGGTCCCTGCCTCTCTCTGCTTTTCTGCAGCACAGGAGGCCAAGCCCTACACCCGTCCCTTGGCTCCCCACCCCCAACACCTGGGACAGGCGTGTGCTTGTTGCGGCTGCCGCACTTCGGGGCTCCCGCTCCTGGAGCAGCCACAGCAGGTCCCAGGGGCCTCGAGACAACAAATGACTCCCTGCTGGCGGGTTGCTCGCTGCCTCCTGCCTGCCAGCCTGTTCCGCTGCATACCGCAGATAATCATGTAAGGCAAGGGAACCCCTCCTGCCCGTGGTGGTGTGATTTAAACCTGAACTTTGCTTTGCTTTCTTCCCCCTGAGAAACAGGATTTAGGTGATAAATCTCTCTGTCTTCCTGGGAGCCAGCACACACATGTGCACACACAGACACACACCTGCACACTCACGTGAAGTTATTCACATGCTATAAACTCCCCATGCATGGATATTTACACACAAACATACCCCACCATTTGCAAATGACACATGTACACATTCATACATGGTGCATTTGTGTGCACACATGTCACCGGGGACCCTACGGCACAGGTCAAGGCAGAGGCAATGAGGTGGCTGGAACAGCAGGGACAGTAGGGTGGATGAGAGAGGGCTAAGTGAACAAATAGTGCTGAAATTGCAAGAAGTTCTCCCAGTCTACCCTGTGGCCTGGAGATGAGAATGAGGTTTGTGCTCTTGTGTGGATGCGTATCTCTCTTTGTGGCCCTGTGCACAGATCTGTGCTTACCTGTAGGTGTTTGTGTGGATGTGTGGATGAAAATGCTGAATGTTGGGGCAGAGTCTAAGGACTGCAGGGGTGGTGGTGTCCAGTGTGGGACTGGCCCTGGGACTGCCCACCATGCTGCTGGTCTGCTGCTCATCTCAGGTAAGCAACTCTCTGGGCGTTTATTCCCTGGCTGCTGAGAATCCTACCAGTTCTTTGAAGACTCTTTGTATAAGCTTGAGGGTGTGTTTTCCCGAGGTTTAAGGACATTGGGCTTGTAATTGCACAAGCATGTGTGTACATTTTCATGAGCAGGTATGTTGTATATGTGCTGGTGTGTAGTTGTGTGGGTGTGTTAGTGTGAGTGTATTTTTTCACAGTTGAAAGGATAGCCATGCGCCTAGGTTTATATGATGACTCTGTAGTGCATGTGCATGATAGTGAGTTTGGGCCATGGTCTGGAGGTGTGCTTTGCTTGGTGGAAGGGCTTGTGAGTGTGGGCACATGAGGTCACCCTTGCTTACAGTTGACCCTTTCCCACTTCCGACTCTTCTGCTCAAATTGTCCCCATTTATTCAGTGTATACTTTCCCTCCTGCTAGACATGAAACCCCATGAGTTTTAGATGTCTTGTTTATGTCCAAATCCCCGCTGTTAGAACAATCCAGGTTCACAGTGCAATGTGGATAGCTAGTAAATATCTATCTATCTATCTATCTATCTATCTATCTATCTATCTATCTATCTATCTATCTATCTATCTATCTATCTATCTATCTATCTATCTATCTATCTATCTATCTATCTATCTATCTATCTATCTATCTATCTATCTAATGTATGTATGTATGTATGTATGTATCATCTATCTATAGAGACTAGGTCTTGTTATATTGCCTGGGGTAGTCTCAAACCCGCGGACTCAAACGGATCCCCAGCCTCAGCCTCCCAGGTAGCTTGGATTACAGGTGCACGCCTGGCTATTTTTTTGAGACTAGGTCTCACTATGTTGCCCAGAGTAGTCTCGATCCTGCAGACTCCTAGTCTCCACTTCCCAAGTAGCTGGGATTACAGGCTCGTGCCACTGTGCCTGGTGCCAGTAAATATTTATGGGGTGAATGAATGACCCTATCACTTCCAAGAGTTTCTTCAAGTGTCACATTTTTTTTTCCTGAAAATGATGTCAATCATTGAGTATTATATGTGAATCAGTGCAAGCTGACACCCCAAGGTGCGGTGTAAGTATGGAAAGCACAGGTGGGGCTGCTTTTTAAGGAAGAGGAGCCCCTTTGATGAAGATGGAAGAACAGACTCAGGGTATTGGGGAAGAGGGTGGAGAAAATGAAGATAGTAGGTCTAGACAATATACGGAGGAAAGGAAAACAGGAAAAAAGAAGCTGGAAGAGACTATGGCTTCCCCTAAGCATCCCCATGCATAGGGTGCCATTTTTCAGTCATCCTGTCAGGGGTGTTCTAGATTCTTGGGGTTTGGTAGCTAGAGTCAGTGTCCAGGTGTTTGTGACTGGGAGGATCTCACTTAATGTGGGAAGGGATGGGACAATGCCCAGAAGTGCGATCCCAACCATCCTGCTGGCCACACATGTGGCTGCTGAGCCCTAAGTGTGACTTAACGAGATCTTGACCTCCTCCCCAAAATTGCCACCTACCTTTCCCAAGCTCACTTATCTCCCTTACCTTGTTCTAATGTTTCTCTTTGTGTCTCCCAGTGCACTAATGGTCACTAAGCTATTTTTCATTGTTGGTCTCCCTATAAAAATGGGAGCCCCCAGAAGGACGGGGTCTTAGTCTGACCTGTGTCCCATGTGGTGGCTAAAGAGTGTCTGGCCTGTAGTGGGTGCTGAAACAATACCCACTGACTAGATGGGTAGACTGCTGTCTGCAGACCAAGGGCGTTTTGTGTAGGTGACTTGCCAGTGGGGTGTTTGTTAGGCACCATGTTTCAGATTATGGGGGTGACTGGGAGGAAGGTGGGCTTTGCTCCCAAGCACTATCCTCTGAGTCTGGGGGCATGTGCTGATAGAGGCTTCTGGCTCTGGCATCCTGCCTGGACATTGTCAAGGGTTTGTAACAGACCTTCGACGGCATCCTCCCAATTGTAGGAATCTTGTCCTTGACTGGCTGCCCCTTTGGTGACCGTGGCCCTGAGCCTGAGCCCTGGTAGCTCCCTGGACCAATGCCCTCCTCTCCCTATGGGCAGATTCAGGCTCTAGGATTAGTTAACTCCCTCAACCTGCAGGCCAGTCTGACCAGCAGGCTGGGGGAGTCAGGAGATGGGCAAGGCTGGTCATAGTTGGGGTTAGGGGAGGCCGGGGGGGGGGCTGGATTCAACATCCTGGAGATCTGGCCACTGGGGGTTAAGGAGGCTGCCAACAGCTCACAGGCCACCAGAGTTTGGTAGCAGGTAGCTGGGCCCTGATGGAGGGTTGGGGTAGGAGGTCCAGCTGGCTGTTTAGGCCGTGGGCAAGTCAAGGATCTTAGGGTGTGTCTGAAGATGAATCTCTGGGACCAAAGCGGGGCACCCCCTGAACCAAGTCTTCAGGGAGCCATGGGGTTTATGTTTCAGTCTAGTCTAGCACAGAGCTGCTGGGAGGTGGGAAGTGAAAGTGGCCACACCTGTGGGTGACAGCTTCAGGACTCCAAAGATGTTCAATCAAGCAAACTTTGGGCTGAGGTGAAAAAGATAAGCAGGGGAGCCAGAGGAAAAGTCCCCCTTTGGGTCAATGTTTAGGAGACATTGCCTACTGTGGAGATAGGGCGTTCAAAGTCAGGCAGAAATGTGCTTGGTTTTCACGGCCTCCAGCTGTGTGACCTTGGAAGGGTTCTAAAACCTCTCTCAACCTCTTTGCTCATAAGCAAAATGCAGATTTAAATTTCACAGTGGTATTGAAAGGGTAGGTTGTTTTTATCACCGTAAAACTGCACAAGTCCAGGAAGGAAAGAAAGTCTTGATGGGAATTAACCTGAAAAAGATCCAGGGTTTTGCCTGATCTCAGCATGAGAATTGGGTGAGGGGTGATGTTTGGGACTCTTAACAAAGAAGGTTGTGATTCCTGACAGGAATGTGAACTCACCTGCTCAGGTAAACCTCTGGGTGTCTGGCAGTTTGATGACTGTGGATAAAGGGAGTGTGCTATTGTAGAGAATCTGTTTATTGAGGACCTACTGTGTGCCAGTGTGTGTGTCACACACAGTCTGTCTCTTCAATAGCTGGTGCCTGGGCCTGACAGAGTCCTTTCAACTGATGAGCAGTTGCATCTCTGGGAAGTGAAGTGAACTTGCCTGAGATCAGTGGAACTTGGATTTGAGCCTGGTTCTGTTTGACCCTTTCTGCCATATCATGCTGCCTCCTAGGACACTGGATAGGGTCTCTTAAGACTCTTGAGGACATGATGAATGATTGTGGGGGCATAGTGGGGGCTCCCAGTTGGCTGAATGAGTACTGTGGTATGCTCATGTTGGTGGAACCAGGTCTGCCTGGGGAGGTATGCAGAAGTTGTGGGGAGCTCTGCCTTCCCTCCTATTCTGATCAGCATTCGTGCCAAGAAACCAGAAGAAGACACATGGTACAGACTATTGTAGCAGGAGGTAGGTAGAACAGAGACAAGGGTAGATAGTAGAATCAGGATTCAGGAGGGTTCCAACTGCTTAGAGCAAGAGGTGGATTTATGATAGTATGATGAAATGTCACTGGGATAAAAGACAGCCCATCTTGACTGCAGGAAGAAATTATAGAGAGCAACAGCAGCTCATGAGAAAGGAATTTAAGTGTTCAAGGGTCAGTAAGTTCAATCCGAGTCCACAGGCTGTACTAACAGAAGCATGGGGTTTGGGTCAAGGGAGGAAGACTACAATCCTGGCCCAGCCCGCTCTGTGCCCTGAGGCAGTCTCGGCTATGCATATTTGAAGGCCAGGTGCTACTTTATACTTTTTCAGTTCTCTCTCTTTCTCTTTTCCTGGGTGGCTTTTTTTTTTTCTTTAGACTAAGTCTCACTACGTTGCTCAGGGCCGTCCCCATCCTGCAGACTCAAGCGACCCCCAACCTCAGCCTTCCAGGTAGCTGGGATTACAGGCACCCACCACCGTGCCTGGCTGCTTTTTCGAGACCGGGCTATGTTGCCCGGGGTAGTCTCAAACCCGCGAACTCAAGTAATCCCTGGCCTCTTGTCTGCCAGTACTTGGATTACAGGCATGCACCACCATGCCTGGCTGGGTGGGCTTTTCTTAGGGGAGCAGATTTTCACCTTCAGAGTCTATCCAGAGCAACCCTCCAAAATGACACCTTTGCAGGTAGGAGGCTGCAGATTTTCTGAACATTCGTTTGATCTGATCTTTTCCCAAATTGCCCTCATTTAGGGCTGTAAAGTGTTGGTCTTTGAATATTCGGGAGCTGGGAAGAGTCCTAGTTTCCTCACCTGTTTCTAGCTGTTTGCTTCCCTTCTTAGAGCCCTCACTCTGATGGCCAGTGTTTGATTCAGCCTGAAGGATGACCCCGTGCTGGGGACAGCTGGAGCAGAGAGCCCGAGGTGCTTGTGGTTCCCTGCATGAGCTGGGGTGTCACCTGCCAAGCTGAATTCGGCACAGGAAGCGTCTGGCGGGGAGATGCACTGTTGAATTTGGAGGTTCTGTTCCACTCTGAAATGCACTTCTTCTGGCAGCTGCAATGAAGTGAAGCTGTTGAGCTCCCCTCTCTTCTGCCAGAATCACAGCCACTTTTTCCTGAGAAAGAAACAGGGCTGCAGACAGTTTTACTCATTAAACACTTCTTTTCCTCTTAAATCTGTTTTGTAATTTTTTTCATGAACAGAAAAGTGAAACGGATGATATTGAAATAAACAAGGCATTTGTGATAGGAAGGTTAAAGCAGATTGTTGGGGGTGGGGAGGGGGGCTGGATGCCCCACGTCTCTGCACACAGGCTGCTCATAGCCTGTTGAAGATGGGATAAGAGCAAGTGTTCATGAGTCTACCCACCTCCCAAACAGAGGAGCCATCTTCTCCAAGTGTCTTGGGTTTTCACCCATGAAAGGCAGGGGCAGGGAGAGAGTCTCCTAAATGCTAGGCCTGTAACATGGGTGCACTCATTCAGTCCTCAAACAGCCTTGGGAGTTGCACCCATTTCATAGATAAGGAAAGACGAGGCTTAAGCAAATGAAGGCTGGTCATTCATGGGAGCATAGAGCTGGGGTTTGACCTTAGACGCCATGTTTTCTTTGCTAAGCTTTGTTATCGCGAATAGTTATTAAATAGGGGATATGAAAGGAAGAGAAGAAGAAAGGAGAGGAGACACTGCTTGGCTTTGAGGAGTGTGCATCCTCCTTGGCAAGGCAGAGGGATACATGACTGATGTGAGTAAGCCAAGCCCCAGCTGCTGCGTTCTGATAAATACAGGTGGTCTGGGGAAGAGCATGGGGGGTAGATGAGTTTGTCTTGATAATCAGGTGGGCTTTCTGGAGGTAGAGAGTCTCGAAAGTTGAGTGGAGATGAGAGTGAGCAAAAGCAGGTGTGAGGAGATGCATCAGGGCGGGGCAGTGATGGCTGTGGTGAGGATATACATGTTGGAGTGGGGTACACATCATTGGGGATCACTTTGGAGGGTGTGATACAAAGAAAGAATCTTGGGTTTGGGAGGAAGGTGTCTGCTTCTTGTCTCACTCTGCTGTGTGATCATAGGCAAACCCCTTTCTCTCTCTGGGCCTTAGATTTTCTGTTCTTGAATCAGGATGAGGGAATGCCTAAGGACTCTTGCCAGGTCCCCTGGAGAGAAAAGATGACTGTGGAGTCCAGGGTTCTTGGAATAGCAGGACTTGGCATGAGGTTCATGAACAATTTCTAGACTTCATCTACTAAACAATCTTACTTCATGTCTTAAAGGATGAATAGGAGTTTTTGAGGTGAAAGGAAGGGCTAAGAGGGAGGAAGAGGCAGGGAGTATAGGTGGTCAAAGTTAAGGGTGGAGGCAGCTGACAAGACCTTTGGTATTGTTGAAGAATAAAGATCAGCATGGGGTGAGGATGAGGAAAATGCTCAAACAGGAGAGGGAGATGGGTCAGCCCTGGAGGGCCAAAGGGTTTCAGTTCCATCTCTGGGCGATGGGAAGCCATTGGAGAGATGGGAAGAGCATGTCTCACTCTGAAAGGTGACTTTGGCAGCTTTGTCAATGATGGCCTTGACAGGGACCAGGAGTGGTGGAGGTCAAGCATGAGTTCTGAAAGATCTGGTAGGAAGCCATGGTGTTAGTTCACAAAGAGGGGGTGGTGCCCGTAGCCAGGGGAGGCATGGGTATGTGGGGGACAGCATCTGTTCATCTGCTTGGGAGGAACCAGACATAAGATAGATGGGACTTGGTGATTGATGGGGTGGGAGGAGAGAGGAAGAGGGAGGGGCAAGAACTGGTGATATTCCTTACTTAGCTAGGGGACTCAGGAGGAACAATGGATATTTTTGGGAAAGATGACAAATCCAGTTTTGGATTGGTGAGTTTGAGGTACCAGTGGATTACAGATGTATATAATGACATTTTCTTCTTTTCTCCCCCCCCTTTCTCCTTCTCCCCTCCCTTCCTTCTTCCTTTCCTTCCCTCCCTCCCTCCCGCCCTCCCTTTTTCCCTCCCTCTTTTTCTCCCTCCCTCCTTCTTTCTTTCCACTCTTGTCATGTGCCAGGCCCAGTTGGATACTATCTTCCTGAGCTGTCAGTCTAGAGGGAACCTCAGAAAGTCTTCCTTATGCTGGACCTCAACCTGCTGAATGTTTGCCCACCTGTCCTCTGTCCTTCAGGAGTTCACCTTCCTTTACAGAGTAGACAAGGATGGTACTCCTCCCCCCATCATCTCCACTTCAGAGAAGGTGAAACTGTGGAGAGAATGTGGACTTTTGTCAACTGTTAACAAACAACTTCAGCCTGAGTAACTATGTACGGTCTCATCAGTTAAGTGAGTTTAATTAAGCCTCCCTTCCCGGAAGTGCTGTACTGGAGTGGGATCTAACTGGATTATAGAGCTCAACGTGGGTCTCTTTTCCCAAGTCCCTGTTCAGGGACACCTCACTGGTCACTTAAAATTGACATCACAGAAATTGGCAAATGCTACCCATGAGGACTGGTTTTTTCTTCCAGATTGATGGTTGGCAAACATTTCCCATCATACCTCTGCTTGCAGTCTCATGTTTGGGGGAGGGGGGGGTCTTGAACATCAGGGACTTACACCTGTGTGTACACATGTGCTTGAGTTGAGCCTCGCTCCTTTGATTCTTCCCAGGTACAGGAAAAACGGTCGCTCCATTTTCTCAGAGTAGCAGCGTCCCTACCACCAGGGACTGCTCTCTCTCTTTTCTCAGACAATGTGGTTCCAGTGAAATCTGCTATCTTCTTGCTCCCCTGGCCTCCTGAAGAGGGGAGGAGTCAAAGGTGGAGGATTTAGAGTCTTATGAATCCCAGGGTAAATCTTGGCTGTGCCTCCCGCCGGCTATGTAATAACCCTGAGTTTAATCGCTCTGAGCCTCAATTAAGTCACCTGTAAACTGAGGATGGACATGCCTCCTCATCAAGTTGTTGTGAAGATGAAATGAGGTAATGGGTGCGTGGGTGTCGAGGGCCTGGCATGGTGCCTCAGTTTCAGTGAGAGCTTGACCCACGTAGGTCCCTACCCCAGAAGGGTCCGTATGGCCTTGGACGTGGGCTCTGACAGTGGGGCTCAGGGGAGGGAAGAACTGGAGCTGTGTCCCTGGGAAAGATGTTTTCTAGTGGAACATGTAGGCCGGGAGAGGCTGCGGGCTGTAGGACCCTCCAAATGTATTCTGGGTGCAGCGGAGGGGAACTTCCCGGACCGCAGTTCATAGTTCCAGAGCCCTCACCTGCAGATCTGCAGATAAACTCCTATCATCAGCTCGGCTCATGGGTTTCTGGGGCAGCTGTGGCAGCCTGGCTTCTCTGATTTACCACCCCAGTCCCAAGCAGATTAAATCACCCAGAGTCATTTGAATTTTACCTGGCCTTGTCACACAAATCTTAGAAACTGCTGTCTGGCAAGAAACTTTCGCTGTACTTTTGGGAGGAAGTCTAAGAGCTCTGGAAATTGTGAGGTAGGAGAAAGGAGGTGGTGTCCAGGGATTTCTGCATCTACCAGTCAGGACTGAATTGGAGGTGGGAGGTGGTAGAGGAGAGATTGCTATGATAGAGAGAGAGGAGAGGGAGGAGCGGGATGGAGAGAGGGAGAGGCCCTTAAGACAATGTCATCTCTGGCTGTGTGGTGTAGGACAAGTTACTTAACCTCTCTGAGTCTCAGGTTGTTGTGAAGGTCAAAAGGGCTAGCCTGTGTATAGAATTCAGTCAGCCTTGTGATTGCTAATTGGGAGAAATGGACAAAAGACCATAGGTAATTATTTATGGCAGTGCTTACTGCATGCTACACAAGAAGTAAAGGCCCTGAAGCTATGAGGCAGGGCACATTATCAGGGGTCCTGGATTGACTCGGACTTAAAAGTCCCAAGAATGTGAAGGGAGGATATTGTCACGTTACCACGTTTCTCAACACCTGCCCGTGTCTGAGAGCGTGTGTGGCTCTGGAGTTCAGTCAGGATAAACCACTGCTGCCCCTCCCGCCCCCAACCTGGTGCTTGGGCTGGTTCTAAGCCAATCAGCACACACATTTGCTGGGCTGCAGAGATTGGTTAAGGTTGGTCCAATCAGATAGGAACTCAGACTTTTTGTTCCATGGCTAGTGAAATACACCTGATGTCTATCTGGAGTCAGCTGAGCAAACAAGTGGCCCTATTTCCTCGGACATCTTGGTGACCAGGAGCTACCAAGGCACTGTCAGTAGCAGGAGGTGGGAAGAGCCTGGAAATTTGCAGAAAACAGCATCTCAGTCTTGATCAAACTGTGCCCAAAGCCTGTTGCCTCTGGACTATTCTAATAAACCTACTTGATTAAACAGTTTGGATTTCAATTTTGTATTATTTGCATCTAGGAGCTGGTGCAAAGAAGTGGATGTTGAATGAGGTTACCTGAGGGGAAGGGGGGGCGCAAGCCTGGAGGGGGTATAGTGGATAGCTGTGGGTGTTTTGTTGTTTTCTTTTTCTTTAAAAGTTAAAAAGTAGATAAGCTGAAGAAAAGGGGAACAGGGAGAGAGAGGAAGAAGTTTGGAGGCTTGGAACTTGCAGGGGGAGTGTCTAGTGACCTGCATGTGACTCTGTGTGTCCCTGTGTGTCCATGAGAGTGCCCTGCCTGTGGGACCCTGTTTGTGTAAACATACATAAATAAATAATAGCAGTAAGGGGCTGGTGGAAGTGTTTGTGTGGGGACCCCATCAGTGAGGAGAGCGTCTAAGTCCTTGACTAGGAAGTAAAGGACTGGCTCAGAGTGTACTAGGTGGGGCTAGTAGGGAGCTGCAGGAACTAAGGCTGGAGGGTGGCTTGGGGTTGAATAATGGATGGACTCAGACTCAAGTTTAAGAATTTGAACTTGATTCTGTAGGCACTGGGGAAGAATTGAAGATTTGTGAGAGGATGTGGGAGAGTGGTGTGAACACGGCGGTATGTGTGGGAGATTATCCTAAGAGTGAGTGTGGGTTGAGTTGGAAGAAAGGGGACTTAGAAATGCATTGTCCCTTACTGGTGCTGTGCATAGCGTATGCAGTACCCTGGTATATTCATCCTGAAATCAGCCCTTCACAAAAGCAAGCACAATGTTTTGAAGCACTTGAGAAACCTCATCTGACCTGTGGTTATTAAGCAACCTGAGCACAGGTCACCACGTTTGTGTGAACGTGGGTGACAGGATAGTGGTCACAGGGGTGTAATGGAAGGGACAAGAGCCATTAGACTAGTGACCTGGGAGACAGGCTCTTATTGAAGTCACGACCTAGACATTGAGAGTAATATTTTAAAAAACATTTTTTCCCATAAAAGTTCTAGGCAACAAATTAGACAAGAAGATGATGGGGGAGGAGAGCAAATAATCATAATTGCAGGTAAGATCATTATTTACCTGAAAATCTCAAGACAATGTCCTGAAAACAATTGGAAAAAAGGTAGAGTTTGATAAAATGGCCAGTAGCAAAACAATATACAAAACCGAATAGCTTTTCTATTTATAAAATGACTATCTAGAAGGTAAAATAAAAAGCCTTGTTCATAGCGTCAAGAAGAAAACAACACAACATACCTGGAAATAAGCTTCATAAGAAGCATGTAAAATTTACATGAGAAACCCAGAAAATTCTTCTGAGAGATAAAAAGAGAAATAAATAAGACACATACCTGTTTCTGGGATGGAAAAAAATTAATACTGTAGGATGCTAAGTCTTCTTAAGTGAATGTATAAAATTATGATAATTGGATCAAGATCCCCACAGGCTTGGGGTTTTACCCTTTGGAATTTGACAAAATAATTGTGCAATTGATCTGGAAGAAAGAAAAATGAGAGCAGGAAAATTATGAAAAAGAGGGATGATAAAAATTTACACCAACAGATATTAAATTGTTTTATATGGGGACAATAATTTAAATTCTTACATGAGAAAAGACATCTTTGGGAAAGAATGAATCCAAGTATTTAAGATAATCTCATCTATGAGAAAAGGGCATTTCTATTAATTTGGGAATAGATCGTCTGTTTTATAAATGGTTTTGGGATAATGAATGAGCCACTACAAAATAGAGCCTCACTTCAATAAGATGGATCCTTGAAGACCAGAGGCATATAAATATATAGATGCAAGCTTTGATCATCTGAAGGTGAGGGAGGTCTTTCTAGGCATGACAGGAAATCCACAAATCATAAAAGAAAAGATTGATAAGCTCAGGAATATGAAAAGGAAAAAATATAAGGACCGTAAGCACCATTCCAATAAAATAAAATAAAATAAAAGGGATAACATATGGTTGACAAGTTTGAGCTCATCTCAACTGTACGGAGAACTCTTATAACTCTTTAAGAAAAAGATAAACATCTCATTAGAAAGATGGGCAAAAGACACAAACGGGCAATTCAAAAAGAAAATAATTACAAAAGATTGAACAATTGAAAAGATATTTATTTGTGCTCCCTCATCATCTAAGCAATACCAGTAAGAATGAGTGTCATTTGCCCTCTGTTGAAATATCCAGCACCGGGACTCAGGACTGGGGAAGGTGTGGACAGAGGGTGTGAAGCAATGTTGAGGGGAAGCATTGGTATGGATAAGAAGGACTGTTGCTAGTTTTCTGAAGGGCAAAGTGGCATCATTAAAAGCAGCAGACTCTTATTGCAGCTATCTCTTTATAGGATTTCATTCTATGAAGACAACTGCAAAAATGAATAAAGAGCAATACACAGATATTTATTACAGCATTGTTGAGAGTAAAATCTTGACGACATTCTAAACAATCAATAGGGACCCAGTTTAAGTTTGATATGTATGTACAATAGAATACTATGGAGTAATTGAAATAATTTTTTAGAGCTCTATTTATTGACATAGAAAGATGTCTAGGACATATTGTTGAGAGGGAAAAGCAGGTGTCAGCGAGAACAGTATGTATAATACAATCCTTCGTCTATAAAATTATATACATAGATCTCTGTGTGTATATATGCATAGAGATATGTCTGGAAGGCTGTTCACTGAAATGCTAGGAGTGTTTATATCTGGGTGGTAGGATTTTGGGTGAGTTTTACTTTCTTTTTCATACTTTGGCTTTTTTTTTTCTTATGATGAGGATATATCATGCTTCCCAGTGGAACAGATAATAAAGCTAGTTCATTGTGGAAATTAGATAAATATCATGTAAGAGGCCTCAGCATGTGGTGATTCAATGAATGTGGTTTAAGGGGTCAAGAGGCGAGTTGGGAATTTGATCCTGGGACCTGAAAGGATGATATGGTGAGGAAAGGGGAGGGGATTTCAGGGCTCTGTCTGTGTGGCAGTGACCTGTGGCTCCTGACCACAGAGCCATAGCTGGTAGGGGTGCATTGTCCTCCAAGGACAAAACTATGGATGCGATCCAGGAGAGGAGAGAGCTGGAATGGGTGCTGTAGCCTGGGCCCATTTAGGAGATGGAGAAGTGGGATGCATGACCAGGAAGGAGGAAGACTACCAGGGGCAGAGGGCCTAGATATTTCCTGTGGGAGGTTGGCGAATTTCTAGGGAAAAGTCAACCACATCCACTGTTGGAGGGGTCCTGAAACCAAGGAGAGGGCCCAGACCCGACCTACTGGAGTTTGTTGGTAACCATAGAGAAAACAGAGAGGGAACAGGGCTAAGTGTGTGTGTGTGTGTGTGTGTGTGTGTGTGCAGTGAGTTTGTTGTGGGAGAAAGAAGGGTTATAGCTTGGGGGAGCAGATTTGTGGTAATGGAACTGAATGTTGTTCAGAGAAGGCAATAGCTGGCATGAGTACCACCCTGTCTGCTCCCCCAGTCCTCGCAGGCATCACTAATCACCCTTCCGAGCTCCGTGGATGTTCAACAGTCAGGCTGGGAGCCACTAGCAATCACTGGACTTGGCCCGTGGGACGAACCTGTTTCCCGTGCCTGGACTTGAATGAATACTTGAAGGATGATGAGAAGGAAGGCATGGAAGGGTGACTAAAGGAATGGGGAGGCCTGGGGGAGCTAGGGCTCCTAGTCCTGGTATGGATATGGTCTCTGGATAGGCAGACCTCCAAGTGTGAAGGCCAGGATGAGTCCAGAGAGCTGGGAGACTGGGACAAATGGATGCTGTGGATAATGCTGTGAAAAAGCTCCACTATGTGTGAATGACTAGTTGACGCATGGTATTTAGTGGCTCACCATGGCTCACCAGCTGGCTTCTTGGGGGCAGCAGAGCGGGCACCTCATTATCTGAACCACCTGGCCTAGAGAGATCTGTGTGTGGTTCTGACTGGGCCTGAGAGCTGGAGTGGAGGGCCCATCATGGCTTTGGAACACTCTGATTCAGCTGCTGTGCCTCCAGTGGTGTTTTGCTGGCCTCAGTGGCACCACAGGGTCCTGGTAAAAGAGGTAAAGCTCATGGTGGCCAGAGCTTGTCAGGAGCAGTGGAGGAACACAGATAAGTGAATGTTTGCCCCACTGAAAAGACCAGGCTGGGGAGAAACCTGAATGCGGAGCCTAGTCTCACAGATGTGTTTGAAGGAGCCAAGGAATTAGGTGTTCATGTTGAACTTGTCAAAGCAGTGCTTCTGAAAATATGGTCTTTGGACCGAATTTCTTGAGACTGCCCCACCGATGAGTCTGTAAGTAGGATTCATGACTCGGTACCTGTGAGCATTTATTTTTTTTCTTTTGAGACTAGGTCTTGCTATTTTTGCCCCTGGAACCGCAGGCTCATGTTATCCGGGGTACCATGGACTCAAGCGATCCCCAGCCTCAGCTTCCCAGGTAGCTGGGATTACAGGTGCACGCCACCACGCCCAGATATTTTTTGGTACTAGGTCTCACTGTGTTGCCCCGAGTGGGACTCGAACTGCGATCCCTAGCCCCAGCCGCTTCATAGGCTGAAGCTTATAGGCACATGCCACCGTGCCCAGCTCGCCTTGTGAGCATATTAAAGGCTCTGAGAAGTCCTGCAGTGAAGAAACTTGTTCCATGCAGGATTTTTCCAGACTTATTAGTCCACTTAAAAAATTTCAGTTTAACATCAATTTGCTCCCTGCAGGACTAGTGACTGACCTGGGGCAGAGGAAATGATGTGTTTCATGTGTTCCCACGGGTGGTGTTAGGGCTGATGTGGGGATGTTGTGGAGAGGCAGATTTCATCTCAGTTCAAGGAAAAACTTTGCAGATGTGGTAGTCATGAGAGGGACAGGGAAGGGACTTCAGTCACTGGAGGCCTCAAGTGGAGTGTAGCCTTGTCACGGATGCTGAAGAGGGGAGCCAGACTTCAGGGGTGTTACTGATTTCTGGGGTTCCACGAACCCAGGGAGAGGGACTCTTCAGCTACCGAGAGGTGATACGGTTCCCAGGGAGGTTGTATCGCTGCACAGTTGACTCAGGAGTACTTGGGATGCCTGAAATGAGCAGTCTGTGAAGGTAAGACACGAACACATAAATATCCTCATTAAGTCCCAAATACACATCCCAAACTTTACATAACAGGAGCAGCAGCTGGAGACGCCCACAGCCCTAATTGCTTTTCTGTACTAAGAGAACGTCCTCTCTCCAGCTCTGCTTCTCCCATTCATTTAGGTAATTGCTGGAGGGAGCCAGCTGCGGCAGACTGGCGGGCAGGCAGGCGGGTTTTAACACCACCAAGTGGGTGCGCCCCAAGGATGGGACGCCGTGGGAGCTGGAGCCTCTGCTCTCTTCGGGGGGACCGGTGGTGTTGGAGGGTGGGAACCGCTGCTCGGTGCTTGTCCTGATCTCACCGAGCTTCCTGGACCCAGAAAATTCACCTCTCAGGGACTTGACACACACCTTTCCGGGCAGCTGGAAGGATGCAGGGCTGGCCACGGCCATGGGATGGTTAGGGGGTGGATGGAAGAGAGTGACTTTGTTCAGTGAATCTCCCAAGATGCCTCCCCTGCATCTTGTGTTGAGCTGGGGCCATTGGACAGGTTGATCTGTGACAGCGCTGGCACTAAGGGCTCACGCTAGGAGGAAACTACATGGGCAGGGCGAGGGCTGGTATCAGGCCTGAGTGATGCTGAGGCTGCAGAGGTAGACTTGGGGAAAAGAGGTCAGAGAAGACATCTTGGAATTAAGAGACAGTGGGGATGTTGGGATCGTGTAGGACCTGGAGTAGGAAGAATCACCTGCCATTGGGGTGCTCCCTCTTGCAAATGGGGGTCAAAATGAATTACTGTGGGCCTCTAGGTCCCAAAGTGATGTCGAGATTGCCCCCTTACCTCTGGCCTCTAGCAGATACCTGGACTCACGAGCTAGTTCCCTCTTGAGGTGTCTTTAAAGGAGTCCAAGCATGGGGTTTTCAACTGGGAGCCAACCTGCGGTCCAGACCTTGGCCCCCGATGGTTGCCCAAAGTGGGTGCCCTCTATCAGCAGGCTTGAGCCACGCTCTGGAGGGGCCCCGGGGAGGGCCGTGTCCCAGACGCTCT
Organism: Uropsilus gracilis; assembly: GCA_004024945.1. Taxonomy (NCBI): domain Eukaryota; kingdom Metazoa; phylum Chordata; class Mammalia; order Eulipotyphla; family Talpidae; genus Uropsilus; species Uropsilus gracilis. The sequence goes on along the minus strand of PVHY01010296.1, from coordinate 5,684 downwards.
GCCCACCAGGCTTCCCGTGGGTGGCGAGAGAAACTTTTCTTTCTGGTTCTCTCCCAGCAGCCAGCTCCATTCCCCAAGTCCCAAGTGGCGGCTCCTTGGGCCGGAAACAATGTGCTTTCTCCATGCCTGGGAGTGGAAGTCAGCAGTTTGGCACCGTCTGGCTGGCAGCCTCCACCGGCTTCCTTTGGCACTTTATTGGCAAAGGCGGTGACATTTCTTTCAGTTGGGTGGGTGGAGCTGTTATGCAAACTCCCGCTCTCCTCATTCGCCAGATGAATATTCATGACTCAGGCAATCTGTACCAGCCAGACTTTCCTGAGGGCGGCAGCTTTTCTTCTCTTCCTCTCTCTCTTTTCTTTCTCCTTCTCTCCTTCCCAGCAATTTGGAAAGCTGGAGTGCAGCTATATTTAATTTACAAATACAGAGCTATTTAGCTTGCCTTTTGAGGTGCAGGCACTGGGGAGGAGTGCTGGAGAATGGGAGCCATGTGAAGGCTTAGGGTTCGGGCCCTTGACCCTGGGAAGCTTTTGGGGTCTGGGGCTCTCTTGAACTTGGTGCTCTTGTGCCTCAAAGTGCAGTAGCTTGTGCCGCTCCGGTCTACACCGGCCCCTTTGGTCGGTGTGAAAAATTCGGAAGCACTGATGCTCTCTTGCTCCATATGTGAGTTAGGCGCCTCGAATATATCATTGCTCCCCTTGCCCCCTCAGCCCCCCAAAACTCTTCTATTTGTTCAGGCCCACTCAGACCCTGCTCCAGACCCCTAGACCATGGCACCAGGACATGTGCTAGTCATCGCCTTTTTGGGTAAGGAACCCTTCCCTACTTGGGGCCTGATTCCCTGGGGATGTACCTGTTCCCCTTCCAGGAAGGATGGCTACCTCGCTTCCTTTGTCTCTTCCCAATGAAACACCAGGAGCTCTGGCAGAGGGGTCAGAATTTCCAGAATTTGCCAGGGAACTGGGCCTTAGCAAGGATGTGCTCATGTGTGTCTTGTGTGTGTGTATGTAAATATTTACACACAGCTTCAGTGTGACTGTATGCCTACATCTATGTTCAAGTGTTTGAGTGTGTGTGTATGTGTAAGGGCGTGAATGTGTATGTGGCGGGAAGGCTGGGAATGTCTGCATGTGTGAATGTGCCTCTCCAGTTAGAGTTGCCTGTGTGCATTTCAGGGGTCTGGAGAGGGTGGTAGGTAAGGGTGCTCCTGGGAACGCCGAGGCTTGTGTGTGTGTATGTGTATGTGTGTGTGTACATATGTGTAAATGAATTGTAGCTGTGTGTGCAAGTGTAGGGGTGCCTCTGAGAGTCTGGGAGAGGGGCGGGGTGTGTGTGTGTGTGTGTGTGTGTGTTAGGCCTCATTTCTCCCTGACCTCTATTCCCTCCTAAACCTTTTCCTCTCTAGTGAGGTGGAGGGGGACGGTCCCCCCTTTGCAAGTGTTACATATTCTATCCAAGGATGGGAACAGAAGGCTTCCCAGCACAGAGCGTCCTGAAATTACTTTATATCCCCCCTCCTTGTTTCATCTAATCAAAATAGCAGCCTTAGGCTCACCCAGTCTCCCTACCCACCGCTCAGCCCCAGGGGAGGGAGCGCCGAGGCCCGGCTTGTCTGACCCCCTTCGAGAGCACCTTGCAGCCCTGAGCCAAGGAGCTGTCTTCCAAATCTCCTCGTTCCACGGCCCATGCTTCAGTGGCAAGAGCCAGCTGCCTCCCTGCCTGCCAGCAACTGCCAAGCTCTTCCAGAACCCACATCCAGGCCCGGCCTCATTTACAAATATGCAAATTTGCATCTTTTCTGGTATGCAAATGGAGACATGACAAATAGCTAATTAGGGTCAAAAGAAGCACTCTGAACCAATTAGTTGTAGGGTCGGATCCCTTCCTGCAGGGGGGACACGGGGTCCTCCCGCTCTCCTCCTAGCCCTGGCTGCCCATGGAACCCGCTCTGGCCTGACCTGGCCTGTGGGGTTGGGGCTGCGAAGGCTCCAAGAACACCAAAGCAGGAGTCTGTGCTTAGATCCTAGCCTCGTGACTGACTTGTGGCCACATGACCCTGGCCTCAGGATTTCCCCAAGCCTCAGTCTGACCTCTGTGACGTGGAGCAACCATCGTGGGCATCTCGTTGCTGTTTCTCCACCCACGTGTCGTGAGACCTGGGAGGACTTGAATGGAAACGGTACTAAAATTCCTCTGATGGGCACATTGCTGCATTCTTCCAAAGTGCCTTCTGCCCCTGATTTCATTTAATTTTCACATCCACGCTCTGAATTAGCTGTAATGACAGGATGGCAGTGGGTTTCATCTTAGGTGCCAACCCTGGTCAATTAGGAACGGCTGCCTGGAGTGGCATGTTAAGAAGGAGATGGAGGCCAAGTCTGGATTCACCAAAAGAGAGACTGTGTTGATTAGTACTGTCGCCTGCAGGCAAGTGACTACACTTTGGCATCACATGTCCTGCAGATTTATTGACCACACAAGAGAGGGCAACTGGAGCAGCAACCGGAGTGCCCTTCCTCTCAGCTCCCTGGAGTAAGTGGCTTACCCTTCTGAGTTCAGCTTCTTGGAATAAAGCAGCGACAGTAAAACCCGTGTCTTAGGGTCATTGTGAAGATTAAACAAGGGAAAGTTAGGCGAAATCCCTCTGTCATCTGGGAGGTGATGTGTCCTTTTAATTGACATGTCAACGGGGTGGCGACATGGTTCCATCTCAGAGGAGAGGAGCCTGAGACTTCCGGAGGGTGGGTGACATGGAGGAGAGGAAGCCAGCAGTCTGACCAGGCAGGCCTGCATGGCAGCTGGGGCTGCTCTTCTCTCTGCCACTACAGGAACCTGGATCTCTCCTGCCACCCCCGCGCTGATGCCCCAAGCGCGCTGCAACAAGCCCCGCTGGCCTGGTTCCACTTCTGGGTGTGAAATTTGGCTGAGTCGACACCTGGGAGAATGGGGCAATTGCCATCCTGGAGCCTGGGGCCTGGGCCGGGGCCAGGGCCAATGGGCAGACGAAGGGCTGGTGGGGGTGCTGAGTGCCAAGGAGCTGGCCAAAACTTGGCAGCTGGCAGAAGTAGGAAGGGGAGAACATGGCTATGAGGATAGTCAACTCTCAGATGCTCAGATCCTGAGCTCAGAGAAGAGTGCAGCTGTGTGTGTGTGTGCGCGCGTGTCTGTGTGCGTGTGTTGGCAATGCCTAGGCATGTTGGCCAATGTCTCTGAGCGTGCCTTAGTGCTTGCGCCTAGGTCTGAGGATATACCTAGGAACACATGTTCTTATAAATAGGTGTCTATGCATCATTCTTATCAGAATAGTTATATTCATGTCATGCACATATATGCTAAGGTGTGTCTTAGCACACACCTTAAGTGCTAAGGTGTGTCTGGGTGTCAATGTGTGCCGGGTGTGTGTCCGCCCATCTATAGGTAAGAGAAATCATGCATGAACACACCTGTCAGGATCTACGTGTGGGTGTCTGCCTCTATCTATGATGTTCATTTTTGCATCCGTGCAGGTGTGTCCACACTGGCACATGTCTGACACCTGTCAGTATGTGTAGATATGGGGCCATGTCTTTCTGCTGGCACGTGAACATCACTGGACACCATGTGCATTCTTTCCAGTGCTCCATGTCTCTCTTTGTGTCACATGCACCTGTCAGCCCGTTCCCACGCATGTGTGGGTGAGCGTCTCTGCGGCTGGATCCATATGGTGGTGCATTTCTGGGTGTGCACCTGTGAGGCTGTTGGTACCTACTTCAGGATGCAGGCACAGCTGCATCAAGGTGAGCAGGATGGATCTCCATGTGGCTACAGCCACTCAAGCCGTCACTCCTGTGGCTGGGTCTCTGGATCCTGTTTGCTTTCTGTTTTCCCTAGTGCTGCCCTGACCAGACCAGGCCTGGTGGCTCTGGAGAAGGACCTGCCTGTCCTTTGGGACTTAGCGCTTCTTTCTCTTTTTCCTGATCTCACATCCCCCCCTTCCCACTACCCTTCCCTCCTTCCTTCTTTCCTTCCTCCCTTTTCCCCCCTCTCCATCCTTCTCACGTCTTCCTTCCCTTCTTGAACTCACTTGAAGAGACCTGGTCTTTGGTTGCTGTGGGGAAAGCAGAGGCCACAGTCTCCTGTTTTATTTAAATTGAGATCATCACATCCCCCCACTGGGTATTTATAGTTGCTCCAGCAGGAAGCAGAGCGAGAACCTGTGACTTTTCCCCTTTGCTTTTGAGGAGACCCCTGTCTTCTCACAGTGTAGGGAAAGGGTGGCCCTCCGCCTGCCAGACCTGCTGGGTTGGGTTCCAGGGCACCCCACCACACTGTCATCTCCTCTCTTCCGCCATGGTGGGGTCTCTTCTGAGGCAGGATGTGGGGTTGCTTTCCCTCCTGGTTGTGTTCAGAGTTCATCTTCCATGGCTGAACTTCCCTGCTCCATGCCTGAGTCATTCCCAGGTGGCCTCCCCCCGACAGGGTTCCTCTCCCCTGTCAGCTGGTGATATCTCTTCTAATCTGACCTGCAGGGACTGGGCCAAGGTAGCCCTGCCTGCATCAGTGTCCCTGGCCCAGGACTGGCCTGAGGTCATGTTGCAGTGTGAGTGCTGATGGACGACTCTTGTCAGAAACAAGAGTCCCAGCTCACATCTTGCAATGATCAAATGCTTCCCTTCATCTTACAGTCTGTTCCCTTCGCTGATGGTTTTGGATGGAATTTAAAATAAAAAGATTGACGAAAAATTGGAAACTGCATAAAGGAAAATAAAAGCACTAATACCAGTGAGTATCATGTGAGCTTTAATGTAAAGAGTAAGCACGCGAAGATGACATTTTATGGGCAATTCCAAATTAGCATGAAGTTCCCAGCTGGTAAATGTCTTGACTGTTGTTTGTCTCAGGGTCTGTGGCTGCATGTTCTCCTTGTTGGAATCTTGACCAGGTGGACCTGAAATGAAGTGTGAAGAACTTTGGGTTTCAGGCTTGGAGAGGCCTGGGTTGAGTCGCTCCATCACAGGCAATGTGAGCCTCAGCTTCTCTTTCTGAGCCTCAGTTTTCCTTATCTGTACAAGGGGGCTATGGCATCTACTCAGAGGGCTGTCGTGGCATGGTGGACATATGGAGCAATGCCTGGTGGGTACAGGGCACGCATATGTTCTTCCCATCACTGCCAGAGCCTTGGGCTGAACAGCATCCTGCCCCACACCCTGTGATCTGTCTCTGCACTGAGGCCTCAGTGATCTTATTAGCATTCAAGTCTTGTTACTTCACTTGTCTGTGCAAAACCTTCGAGGGCTCCACCTCATCTGGAGGGAAAGTCAAGGTCATTTTGTGACCTTCGTTCCCAGGTGATTCACCTCCCCACCTGTCATTCTTTCCTGTTGTTCCCCATCTCACCATGCTCTGATGAACCTCTTGGTTGTTTCCCAAATGTGTCAGTGCCTTCCTGCCTCAGGACTTTTGCTTGCGCTATGTCCTTTGCCAAAAAGTGCTTGTCCTACATCTCCCCATGGCTCCCTCTGTTATCCTGTTTAGGTCTTTGCTCAAATGCCATCTTCTCTGTACCCTGTTCTTTCTTTTATATCTGGCATGATCAACCCTCCAGTATTCCTTCCTTCCTTCCTTCCTTCCTTCCTTCCTTCCTTCCTTCCTTCCTTCCTTCCTTCCTTCCTTCCTTCCTTCCTTCCTTCCCTCCCTCCCTCCTTCCT